>PVJD01007529.1:60184-83392 GCA_004026545.1 Mormoops blainvillei
TATCTGGCCCACTGCCTGTTCTTACAAATAAAGCTTTATTGGAACACAGCCACACCCATGCAGTGGCCTGTAGCTTATGGCTGCTTCCAGGCTGCAACAGCAGAGTTAAGGAGCTGTGACTGAGGCCATACAATCCTCAGAGCCTAAAATCGTTCTCCAGAGAAAGCTCACCGTCTCCTGACTCAGGAGACACTGTGCACTGCACGGGCACGTCGTGGAGGACCCCTTCCATTTTTCACAGCAGCCTGCAGTCACGTGCGCTGTGGCTGTCCCCATGTCACAGATGAGGAAACGCGGGCACAGAGGGGCTCGGTGAGGGAGTAATGGAGCCCGAAGCAGAGCCCGGCTAGGGTGGTTCCCAAGCCCGCACGGCTCCCCACGCCCCGCCCACCTTCTGCCCACGGAGAGAGCAGACATCTTGTTTTGGGGGGTGGGAAGCATTCATTTAATAACCGGAGATGGACGGCAGGCCCCCTCTGCTTCTCAGCCGCATCGCAAACGGCGCCCCTGCTCCCTGGCAGGAGAGGCCTGGCTGGGAGTGACTGAAGGTGCTGCCTCTGGAAGGTTCCGAGGGCAGGGGCTTGTGCTGTCGCAGGCTGGCAGCTGACAGCCGGCATCGGGGGGACAGGGAACCGGAGTCCGGAGTACAGCTATCAGTCTCCCAAGTGGGCGCCCACGGAGATTAATTCCGGGTCAGAGTGTCAGCTCTCAGGCAAGGCGGGAACCCAGCAAGGCACGCGAGCCACCCCGGCGGCTCTGCCAGTGCCGGAGAGAGGCGTGTGGTGGCCGCAGCCCGGACCCGTGCAGGACAGCAGTCTTTGGCAGACATACCAGGCACCCCTCTGAACCTGGGAGGGAAAATTGTCACCTCCCAGCAAGACTGGTACCCCCCAGCCTGCGGACGCCCTGGTGGGGAGCAGGGCATTTCACCGTCAGCCAGAGAGCGAGGGGACGAGGAGGTTAACAGACAAATCGCTGTAATGCGAGTAGACTGCTTTCATTTAAAAATGTTTAAAACCCTCTGCTAATGACTTGGTGATTTTCACAATAGTAAATGTGCTGACTTTAAAAATCCGTGGGAGGTCAGTAATTTTCCCTCTGCCCGTCACTGTGCTGACTGTGGCTCCGATGCACCTTAATTACATACCTGCAGGTGGAGCGTTATACAGTGTTTACATTAATCAGAATAGACTTACCGAGGGAAATGCACGGGCCACTTCCCCAGGGCTGCACTCCCACCAGGCAGCAAGGGGACTCGCGCGTCTCTGGGGTCACTGCCAGGGGCTTGGGGCCCAGACCCCACCTCATGGCACCTGACTGTCCCGGGTCTCTCCAGCTTGAGCTGCAGTGTTGGGCTGAACTAAGGAGCCAATGGAAAGTTCCAGAAATTGGATTTTTAGATCTAAGGGGAAAGTGTGTGGGGGGGGGGGGGGGAGAAAGAGATGTTGTGCAGTTATCTGAAGAACAGACTTCCTGTTGTCTGTGGCCATGGAAAACTAAGAGGTACCCTAAAAGCACACCTAGTCCCTCAGCCCTACTTCCATGTGGGGGAAGAGGACAGACCTCTGCTGGGACCCGGAGAAGGTACGACAGCTTCCTTGCTGGGGCAGGGAGAGGAGGCTTAGGTGTTGCCATTGGTTTGTTGTTGCTGTTTTTCTATTTTATTTTTGTCTTTTGCAGTTTATGTGAGGCTGTACTGTAAATTCGATTAGAAGGGATGCCAACAGCCCGCACAGATCCAGAGGGGGTATATGTATATGTATATGTGTGTGTGTGTATAAATCTGTGGCTAAAGTCGCCAACTCCTCACTTACTCTCCATGGTCCGCATTCCTCATCCCAAAACCATGGGCTAATAGCACAGCCGCCCCTGCCCCCAAGGCCGCTGTGGGGCAGGCGCTCACGGCAGGGCCTGGGTGGGGTAGCGGCAGCACAGTGACCTGTCGTTACCCGGAGTCATTGCAAACGTGGACTCCGAGTCCACGAAGCTTAGCCTCTGCTGGTCCTGCCTCTGCTCATTAATAGCAACGATGTTGTACAAGTCGCTGACTCTCTCCCAGCCTCACTGCTCATTCATGAAATGGAGGTAACAGTACCTTTCAAGGAAGGTGGAATGCAAAGTACTTTGCACATAGTAAGCCCTCATGAGTATTAGTCATTATTGTAAGAAGCAAACGTGGGCGTTTTTTAATCTTTAGGAAACGACACAGTCCTAAGTGCTGATCAAAGGGTGGGAGCCCCTCCTGTCCTCTCGAGGGGCGACTGCCTCCTCCCTGTGGGACAGCTAACCCCTTTCCCAGCAGGCTGTGCCTGGGCTCTTGGCTGTGCCTGGACTTGGCGCACAGAGTCCGGAGAGCACGCTCTCCATCCCCAAAGAGGAGCTTGCACACCGCAGCACGTGCCCCGGAGGGGAAACCCCGGCGAGGTTCCGGGGCGGCGAGAGCGAACGGAAAGCAGCTATACTCCGTGCAGCGGCTCGGAGCGAGGCCCTCGAGGCGGCCCTGGCCGAGAAACTAAACGAACAAAGTACCCGAGGGCTTTCTGTTTTCTGGATAACTCGCCCACCCGCCTCTGGGAGCCACAGCCCTGCCCTGCCAGGGAAGGAAGGCGGGCCCCTCGGTGCAGAAGCAGACGCTGTGCGGGGAGGGCCGGCGAAGGCAACCTCGGGCTGCCCAGCGCCCGGGCTCCAGGCCCACGCCCCCCTTGCCGGACGGCCTCTGCACAGGGGCGGCTTTAAGGTTAAAAATAAATCAAAAGCTTAAAGAACGAAGGAACGAAAGGAGGAAGGAGGGAGGAAGGGAACCCCTCACTCTTTTGTCTCCACTGGCCCCAATTACTCTTTTTCTACGTTCCTTAGAGAAATGGGAGCTCCAGCCTTGAAATGAGAGTTTCCCAGACAGACGGGATTTGGCCCTCTTCTGCCAGACCTGTTTCCTTTCCTTTTGCCATGACTGACCTTGGGCTTTCCTCGCCAGTCCCAGCGAGCACAGGAAGCGCTCGTGGGGCCACATGCGAGGCCGGGGCGTTTGTAGCAGCGAGAGGCCCAGATCCTTGAGGCCGCTCCTTGCTGCTTCTGCGGCCCCACCAGAGCCCTGTGGGAGCAGTGGCTCCGCTGGGGGCTGGGGCCTTGTGGGGAGGACATTGCATGGGCGCAGCCCCTGTCTCTCATGGAGCCCTTCCCTCCGCGTGCAATCCCAGTGTTTCGTTTCAGGCTTGCAGCTAAAGCTGACCTTTCTTGGCATCACCACTAATTTCACTGTCACCTTTTTCTTTCCTACCTCAGTGTGAGCTTTTGCAGTTTGGTTTCGGTGGCCGGATTGCTTAGGGGAGCGAGCCGCCTCAGCACGGTTCTGGGCCCGGCGAGGTGCTCACTGGAGACTTGGGTGCGATTCTGCCACTGCTTCCGTTTGGAGCTTAAAAAACAGACACTGTTAACAGAGTAAATGGCTCACTGATTGTCAGAAACCTAGTATTCTCGAACCAAAATAGGTCTGAGGGATTATCAAGAATTAAGCCCTCAGTTTAAAAATAAGGGAAGTGAAGCTCAGGTACCATGAGGGCTGTGGCCAAGCTCACTGCTTCCAGCCGAGCCCCAAAGGAAGCCCTCCCAGGCGGCTCTGAGATTTTCCATGATGAAGAAGAACTCTTCGGGCCATGAATCCGAGGGACAGTCTCAAGACGTATAACTAATTTAAGTCCATGATAAATACTAGAATATTTTCAGATTATCTGTTTAGTCTTTTAATCCAGATAAACAGCGTCTGTCTACACAAGGCTTTGGGACTTTGGCTTTAATATAGAGATAGGAACGATTGGCATGCTGTTGGCTCATACGTAAGTGGGTACTTTCGTGTTTGAAGTCACTTGGTAGAACAAAGTCCTTGAAGCCATCATGACCCATGGTCATAGAAAAAATATGCTGGGCTTTCCGGCATGAAAAGGTTTGCTTGGGCAGGAAACTTCACACATCACCAACGAGCGGCGTTTCCAAATGAGTGGCATTTTACTCCCTGGGGCACCCTGAGCGTGCACGACCACCCTGCGAGGGCCCTGGCAGGGACCAGTTTTATTGCGCAGGCCACCCGGTACCTCAGCTCCCCTCGGCTCTCCTGGGGGAAGCAGGGTAGTGCGGCTGAGGAGGAGGACCCAGACTGGATTTCTAGACCTGAGCTCTGGCTCTGGTCCTGCCTCGAAACCTAAGCATATCACTTGGCCTCTGTTGATCTTAGTTTCC
Organism: Mormoops blainvillei; assembly: GCA_004026545.1. NCBI lineage: Eukaryota > Metazoa > Chordata > Mammalia > Chiroptera > Mormoopidae > Mormoops > Mormoops blainvillei. The sequence continues at coordinate 64,418 of PVJD01007529.1, forward strand.
TGTCTAAAGAGCCTCTAATAGGTTGCCAGATTCAGCAAAAACAAAAACAAAAACTGGCATCTAGTTAAATTTGAATATCAGATGAACAATGGATAGTTTTTTGTATAAGTATGTCCCATGCAATATTTGACACATTCTTATACAAAAAAATCTATTCATTGGTTTTCCAAAATTCAAATTCAGCTAGGTATCCTGTATTTTATCAGGCAGACATAGGCTCTAAAATCCTGTAGACATTAAATTTGAATGCTGCAATGAATGGATCTGATTTTGTTTGCGCAAAGGAGTGTATATGCCCCGGAGAGGGAGGGGAGTGGGGGAGAGAGACAGAGAGAGACAGAGAGAGACAGAGAGACAGAGAGCAATACACTAAAAACACCAGCAGATTTTCAGTCTGCAGATGGACGGTTCACAGCACCTAGAGGAACACTGTTTAGAAAACCCTTGTCGGGGTGGGAGGCAGTTCCAGGAAAAGAACGGCCTTCCTGGATCCCGCAGGCCCCGCCCACAGCCACCCTGAGACTGGACCTCTTGAGGGCCCAGGCAGCTCTGAACCCCAAACTGTCTGAATTGTAGGCCTTGCTGTACCCGATGCCGCAGAGAGAACTGGGCAAAGGAAGATCACCTGTGGTCTTTTCTGTGCACAGAGGCACTCACAGCTTGCCACCTCTCCGTGCGCTCGTGTGCCGGGGAACCGGGACGCCCCACCAAACCAGGCTCCAGTGGGAGCCAGCCGTGGGTCTGGGCTCCCTAGGCGAAATGGAGATCGCCCCCTGCAACCCGTGTGTGTACAGTGCAAGAGAGGAAGGGAGAGGAAGGGAGATGCTGGAAGTCAGTGGCGCAAGATGAAAACTGCAGTTAGCAGAAAGCTGGTGGCTGGAGGTGGGGTGAAAATACTGTTCCAACACAGTCTTAAAAATAATTGCAGATATCGCTTTATCCTGTGTTGCCATGAGGTCCCTCCCTTGAGAATAATGATCACCTCTTTGGTCCATTTAGCTCGGGTCTTTTGCCATTTATCAAAGATGAGTTTCCTGGATCCCATTCAAGGCAGTGTGGAACCACGCAGAGGTGTGTTGATTGCATTTCCACAGTCCTCCCATTCTGCCGTTGAGAGGGGCTGCCCCTCCACTGGTTCCTGGAATTGATGGCCAGACAGAGCCCCAGTGTCTCCAAAAGCACTCCTGAATCCCCCAGCCCCTGCCCCCCCAACATCCACTCCGCCCACATCCACCCCCCCCGCCCCCCACACACACAGCATGCACGCACAGGGACACACAAGCACACAGCCCGGAAATGAATTAACCCGGACACCCAGACGACGTCCATGCATGCTTCCTGGCCTCCATAAAGAAGCACGCAGAGCCAGGTGTGAAGACAATATGGTTAGGATATGGTGTTTTATAGACAGAGAGAAAGGAGAAAAAACAATTCTTCGCTTTCGATGCAAATAAACTCAATTTCACCTTAAATGCTGAAAACCCATGCCCTTGGCAAGACGTCTGGGGAGTGTTCCAGAGGTATTAATCATCCTCCCTTTACGTGTTAAATAAGTGTTTGGAAACTGTTTCTCTAGCACTGGTTTTTTTTTTTTTGGGGGGGGGGTTGTTTGTTTGTTTTTCTGCCCTAGACAATCTCCTGCTCTCTTTCCTCCCCTGTCCGGCCAGGACGCCTCAGCAACAGGAAGCCCCTGGGGACGCAGGCTGGCCCTCTGCGGTGATCTCAGAGCCGCGGGCTGCGGAGGACCGGCCGGCGGCCGAGTCGGCCGGCAGGTGGCGCTGTGCCGCGCGTTATGGACCCGCGTGCGCCAGGCCTGCGGGAGCCAGGAGACAGACTGACTGCTCAAAGTTTCTAGCGCCGTTCCGGACCGAAACAAATATTTGTGGAATTAAGTAGTGATTTCCTTTAGTCTGTGAGACTCTTACTGGCTGTGTTTTCAGACTTTAGATGTTAACATATGCCGCATATAGCTTTTTCGGGGGAAATCGGGGGGTTTCCAAGCACACTTAAGCCCAGCCTAACTGCTCATGTCAACTAGCAAAGATCTGTATTTCTGATAAAATAACACGTAAAACTTCCATACTCAGAGCTAGAATGGTTTGGAAGACAAAGAAGTGCTGAGAAATGTAAGTAAACAGAGCATCTAAGATTTTTCTTTCTAAATAAACAAGAGGAGGAGGGGGTTTCTTTTACCAGAATCAGACACACAGCTTGGGAGTGAGCGGGCAGAGACCACAGTTTGGGTAGAGAAAGAGGCTCTGGGTGCTGGGGGTGGGAGGGGGTGGTTTGCGTTATCGCATTGCTGGAAACACTTGTGTGCAATGATCATAAACATATCATTGTGGAGGAAATTTAGATGTGCTGGGGCCCAAGGTTATTATCGGTCTTGAGGGCACAGCTCGCGAGCCCTGAGTTTCCAGAACGAAGTTAAACAACAGCGGATTAAGGGCGATGGGAACTGCCGGCGCAATTGCTCCACCATGCCGAGTGGCCCCATTAGTGAGGGCTCAGTATGTATTTAATGTTGCCATAAAACCCGTCTTCTCCAAGTAAACAAGGCAAGTCTGTGTGCATCTCCTACAAGACGTATGCAGCTTTGTTTGGGATAATGGATTTAACATGACTAAAAACAGTGGGGATTAGATGGACCCAGCGTGGATAAATATAACTAATTGTCATCCCCTTGCATCAACGCAAACGTGGCCAGTGCTGCAGACTAGGAGGAGATGGTGGAGGACGGGGGTGTGGGGGTATGGGTCGCTGCAGAATTGATTGTAATGAACTGATAAAGCGAGCTGGGGGTGGGACGCCACGTTGAGAAGGTTTTGCCCTGTGTGTGGACGGGAATGTAGCTTTTTGTGATTGCCAGGCATTTTATTGCTCAAATTGGACTGTGTGTTGCAGCCCTGCCGAGTGACCACACAGCTCTCTGTTGAGCGCAGAGAAACTTTGGGCTTCTCTTTCTTAATGTTGATTCAACTTCTGAAACTGGCAGAATGTCCCAAATATCCTTTACGCAAAAGAGTAGGTTTTGAAATCTGGCTTTAGACTTTTTAAAAAGTTTTCAGCAAGTGACCCAATTATTTTTCTCTGTTTATATACACAGAGGTAATGTTTCATTTTTCTAACCCATTTTACTGTTTTATTTCATAAATCAAGAACTCTGGCTATGTGGATTTCTCTTCCTAGTACTGAACTGCATCCTTTCAAAGTAAGGAATATTCTCAGACTTTGAAACTTAATCATTTCAAACAGTAATTATACATAAGGTGATTAAATAATATGATGAGGTATATTCATTTACTAACATATGGTTTTTAACATTTGATGCTGTTTTTATCACCTGTTTTCATTTTTAAGCTAAAGTTCAAAGACATTTTTCTAACCAAATGTTATTTATTATGTCACATATGCTGTTTATACCGCGAATATTGTTAACATCATGAAATGAAACTTTAGTTCTGGGACTAATGGCAATATTTAAGGCTTACCAAATATTATAAACATTGAAGATTCTATCCATAATATCCAGAAGCTGATTTTGGATCAAATTTAGAGCTGTCTTTCAAACAGAGCCACATTAAATTTAAAATTAGTCAAGGATTACAGTTTGCTATGATGAATGCCTCCACCTCCAATATGAGCAAATGTCACCAAAGTGAGAGGGAAAGAAAAGAAAAGAAAAGAAAAGATGCAATTGTTTTGACACAAGTGAGAGAAGCTTAGTGTCGCTTCATTTTTAACCTCATTTCAAATTATCTTTCAACCACCCTGATATTTCTGCATAGAGATAATCACATCCCATCAGCCTTCTCAAAGCCGGCAGACCCATACCCAGAGCTGATGCTCCCTGTCAAATTGCACGGCAAAACGGATTGTTACAGACCCGCAGCAGGATGGAAGTCAGCCTCACTGGACAGCACCCCCCCCACCCCCCGCCGCCCCATTTAATTTCATTTTCTTTCCTTGGGTAATTTTAATCTCACGTGAGGTGTGTGAATGTTTTTCCTGGAAAGGCAGGACATGCATTTTAAAAATGTAAAAGCAAACCTGCCCTGTAGATGATGAAGATAGAGACCTGTGAAAATGCTCCTGGGAAAACAAACACCTGGATTCACATGCTCTTTTAATAGAAAAAAATCCCTCTCAGGGGAAGGCGGTGAAACAGGGGACTTAGGAGAAAAAGTTACCCTGATTTTAAACATACACAATCAATTATTCCTAACGTCCTCCAAGAATTCACATATCATTGAGGTTTGACAAACACATCAGGAAAGCTGGGCGTATTTCTTTGAGCCGTTTCTGCATCTGCAGATGTAAAACCCAAGGCCCCTTGCCTAACATTTGAAAAACTACTATGTAAATGACTGCCTTATCCTTACACAATTTGCCTTAACTTCACTTCCTCTCACTTTGTCATTTAATTTGTAGGGTTTCCAAATCAGAGTGCCTATCACCTATTAGTGCCCCTGGTGACAGAGGGCAGGGCATTGTTGGATCCGAGTTAATAAGGCAGAAACACAAGCCTAATTACTGGGGAGATAAGCCATGCTGGCAGGACTCCGCTTCCTCGGGGTCCGGACCTATCTGCACCCAGACATCTTGGAGTGAGTCTGTGTGCACCAAAGACAGACAGAGACCAAGCAGGTTGGGCCGTGTGTGTTTTCGTGCGGCAAAGCTGACAAGTTTCAGGAACCGCCTTCCCTAGAGGACGCTGTGCTAAGTCGTGCATCTAGAGCGGCAAGCAAGTGCATATTCATTACTCACGTGAGATAATGGGGGGCAAAGGTGCTCCATAACGGTGAGGGGCAAAACAAATAGAAAGTGGCAGTTTGGGGACAAGGGCACGTGTGCGTATTTAAATGTAGTCACCACACACAAGCACTATTCAATAGCTTCATGGTGTGTGTGTGTCTGTGTGTGTGAGAGAGGGAGAGAGAGGGACGGAGAGACTGAGCATACCTCTCAGGCCTCTCTGATGCCACAGTCGCACATGGCAGGTATCCGTCTCGGGGAAATTAGAATGTACACACATTGTATCTATAGCATAAGGTACAGGCTCACACTATCTGTAGCAACAAGTTTTATATCATAGAACCTGATCGAGAATATGATTCACTGATTACTCAGAGGCCCAGCTGTTTTTTGTGGGCATATGCACGCATGCATCACTGTACCACGGTTACGCAAGGCGTGTAGGCGTGCCGAGAAACCGCGCTGCGGTGCGGGCAGGGCGCTTCCTCAGGTGCGTTATGCCAGCCTCTAACACTGTAATCATTACTTCTGCCACCCCCGCAATTCCATCCCTCCAAAGCAAACAAACAAAAAAGCCTACCTGAGTGGATAAAATCGTTAACATTTAAGAGATAGTCATAAAAACTCAAAAACAATAATGCAGTTCCTGGTCTCTAATTTGGATGGTTACAGTGATCAGGGTGGGCTCCGTAGTAAAAGCTGAGAAACTGTGTTTGGAGAGTGAGTCTATTAATGCAGCTTTGTCCGACAGATATTAAAATTGCAAAGTAATTTGCCCATTTGACTATGCCTAATGAACTTAAGTATAAGAATGAACTTTAATAATTGAGGAAATTGTGCAATTAAGTTGAAAGCAGCTGAAAATTACAAATAAAATTAACTCTCTAGTTTAGCAAGAATTACTCCTGCTATTATCAACCAGCTTTGTGGGTATTGAGAAAGTCTGGAAAGTTTCAATGGCTGTACATTTATTGTGGTGATTTACCATAAAGATACTGATCTCATGTTTTTGAAATAGAGATGAGCATTAATAATTCCTTTCGACAATATGTTTCTGAATCACCACGCGGCGGGAATCATACAAAAGGTCTCATTTGTCCGGGTGCGTTTTAATTTTGATTTCAGGTTTATGATCCTATGTGTGTCTATTTTAAATTTAAGTGGATTATATTCAGCAAAAATCCTTTTACTACCCTGGCTTGGCTGTCTTATACTATTAGGCTCTATGTGTTCAGCTTCTACAAATCTGTTAATACATAAAACCGTAAGAAGCCTCTTATGTTCGAACCAGGTTAGACTGAAGACATCAGATTAATATTTGATAATTAGAAGGGCCCTTAATCAGATTTGCTTATTTCATGACAGAATGTTTCTGCAATTATCATAATTGTTGTGCTAAATATGTTTGTCTTTGTGTCTGGCTTTGGGCATAATCTTCTCTCTTGAAAGCCACTCAATGTAGGACTTGAGATTCCTGCACAAAACCCAATTAATATTAAGATGACAAGCCCCGATGAGCTCCAAAGAGGCAACAGCTGAACAGACTCTAACATTCTTAAGTACAGATACTTGAGTGATCAAGTACATCTGAGGGAGACACACAATTCAATAATCCCTTTCTCAAGAAAGTCAAGAGCCCTGTGAGATACGAGGGAAATCAAAGAAGCACATCAGAAAGAAAATGACGGGTCTGGCGCTGTAGCGTCTCTATTAAAATGCAAAAGTTATGGATTTTTTTCGGGGTGATGGGAACCTTTTCTGTTTTTATTGATTTCTTTTTATAGCTTGATGATTTCTCTAAGATTATCTTAAAAGCTTAAAGAAAAAAGAAGCCTCATCAAAAGGTGTCTTGCATGACAGGAGCATCTACGGTTTGGGTTCACATGATGCGGCGAAGGCCCCGCGCGGTCGGCGGAGGCGGGGGCGGGGGGCGTCCTACTCATCCGTCAGCCTGGGGAGGGGCTGTAGCCTCCCCAGTGAGAGCGAAGCCTTCCTGTCACCCTTGGTGCGGCGGCAGGCCCCCCCTGCTCGCCCGGGATGGGGAGGAGAGACGAGCGACATCTGGAGCTGGCTGGGCGCGGCCCCAGCCACGGAGGCGAAAGCGCTCCGTTAGCAGACGTGCGTCCACCTGCACCGCGTACAGCCCTGGCCGCCACAGGCGGACCCCCAGTTTCCCAGCATCACAGGTGACTCCTTGGATTTACAGCTAAACTCACTGTCCAGAGCTGACATCCTCACCCATTGATTTGTAATCAGAAATCGGTTTCCTGTCACTTTAAAAATGAGGCACTAAGGGGCAGTAAAAACAAGGCTGAGGGAGCTAAATGGAGCCATCGTTCAGGCTCTGGGCCATCACACGCTACCTCGCGGATGCATTTATTATGTTAAAAAAAACCTCCGTGGTGGTGTGCCTGAAATGGCTGGTGACACCCTTGCAGGTGACTTACTGCTCTGTGAAATCAGTTTTGTAGAAACTCTTTCACACGGGCCAAAACAAAAAAAACAGAACAAGAAAACCAGAGTGCCCGCGTTTGTGCACAGGAATGTGCCAGCACCAGTCCCTTGAGTCTCTGTACCCTCCTGTGCCCAGGAACTGAGTGGCCAGAAGTTCCCATGCCAGGCACAGAGTGCCACCTAGAGCTGATTTTCCGTGGGCACCCATGAAAGTGACACCAGTCCTTGCTTGTGGCCTGTTACATCTGGTACCTGCCCAATGTACCAGATGTCCACTGAGGCCACCTGCCCAGTGTCAGGGTCTGTCCTGAGTGGAAAAGGACTGGTACGTGTGCTCGTGCCCACCCCCGCCTCACACACCCATGCCACTCCCCGCCCCCCACGTGGAACACCTCGGTGTGTCTTTTCCAGTAAACAAGGGGAACACCGGTCATTATAATCAAAACTACTTAGTCTGAGGTAGAAATAGTGACAGAAGTAGAAGCAGATTTCCTTAATTTAGGCTTACACTCTCAAAGATGCAAGCATCGCTGAGAAAATGTTTTTAGAGACTCCTCTTGTCTACCAGACAAGTCACGTACGGACTCAGCTCCCGGTTGGTCCCTGTGCCCCCATTTCTTTCCCCTGCTTGTCGCAAGTTGGGGGGGTTTCTCCTGAGAAAGACCCCCCATGCTGGGAGTCACCTGGGCTCCCGGAGAGACGCTGAGCCGTACAAGTGTGGACAGTCCTTCCTGAAGAGCGAATCGCCCCACACTGTGAGGTGTTTGAAACAAAATGTGTCCCCATTGTCCTCTGGGGTTCCTGCTAATTAATATTCAAAAGACTCAGAGAGGAAAAATGGATACCTAAATCATACATATGTATATGCCTTTTAAGCTTTATTATAAAGGCAAAATAACCCCTTACTTGGTTAAAATCCAACTTGAGTCAACATACAAAGGTGACTGCACTGTAATACTAGGCATATCTGCATTATGTAGGCATGTTACTGCGCCACCAGAACCCCTCAATAGTAATTATTATGCCAAGCACCCCGTTGGCACAATTACACTAAAGCTCTAATTAGTAGCAGTAAGATTAGAACCCCTACATGTTAGATCTGTAGAAGCAACGCTGAGTGAAGGATTTAAAACAGTTTCAAAACATTGTATTGTCTTTATTACAGTCTTTATACTTCAGTAAAGAAGGGTTTTCTATAAAATGCACTTAAAATAATCTGGTCCTGTCACTAAAAATAGGAAAGATAAGGTAATTGCAGTCAAACCTAGCGAGTCGGCGTGCTACCTGGGTGCGTTAAATCGAAAATGACAAATCTGGCGAACTTCAGGGGGAGATGCAGACTCCCTCCGTGCTGGACGCACTGGGGTTTTTCCGGCCAGCAGCCGGGAAGACGTGCGGAGCCCCTCTTGGCGCGGGCCTGCCTTTCTCCGCAGGGCTGCTTCCTTGCCTCCCGGGAGCCGGGGGGCAGGCGAGCTGCGCCAGGCGCGGGTCTTCCTCACCAATCTGATCGCAGCAGGCGGAGGTTTACCTGTCTCCTTAGAGACGGAGCCGGCCCCAGGGAACGCGGCACGGGGCTCCTCCCCCGCCAGCTGAGATGCCACCAGGCAGCTCGGCTACCTGCAGGGTGCGAAGCTGGACCCCTGGGTGCCGGGGCGGAGGCCCCGCAGAGAGAGGTCTCAGTCAGGCTGAGAGCAGGGTGTCACGGCACACTTCGGAGTGCTGATCACGGTGCAGGGGACGGAGGAAAGCAGACAGATTGCCAAGTGCCAGGCGTCTGTCTGGGGATCGGGGAATCTTCCGATTGGATTTTCCTGTGAAGCTGAGCAGTCATGACCCGACCGTGTAAACTGTGTTAAGGGAGAAAACAAAGCCATTTCATCAGCCTGGTAGTTTCCCGCTTCCCCCCCACCCCACCCCCCACCTTCCGGACACAGATGTGGCTTGATCCACAGCAAACACTGGTAGTCGAGGAATCCAGACCATCAGGCGGAGTGGAGTCCCATCTGTGCCCTGCCTCCGGTCCAGGGGCGTGTCCATCCACCCAAACCCAGTCATCTGCCTGGGGCCATAAGGCCGGCAAATCCCCACGTGGAAAAACAGGGCTTTTCTGGGCACCTGAAGGGCCTGTGAAGGCCACGGGATCTGGTGGTAAACTGAATTCACATTAAAATATATATCTACTGTACCCCAGCTGCCCTGTGGGCAGAAAGAACTTGGCCTTCCTGCTTCGGGGATGCAGCATTGAAAACACAGTTCTCTGAAGTAATCTGTCCATAAACAAGTAGAGAATAAATAAACGCTTGAAAAATTTTCCTGGGCTTTTCCATTGACGCAAATGCATTATTTATCTCACTCCTGAAATGCTAAGCCAAACGACTTGGGCAATCTTTAGGATGAAATGAGGAGGCCGAAATCCCCAACTGTTACTGTAGTTCTACATTAGTGTCACTTAATGGCAGTTCTTTCCCTCCACCAACAAATTTCCCATCATTCCAGTGACCCTTAGTGAGAGGATGTTGGTGCGGCACCCAGAGATAGGCCTCGAGATGTGGAGCGTCAGCGCCGTAAAACTGTCTGCAAGAATGTACAGTGAGACTAGGGCAGAAGCCAGGGGATGGCCTCTGAATCTTAATAATTGTGTGTATCCCGCCGTACGTTACAGCTAGAAGTGCTATTTACTGTAAAACTGGAGACGGGGGCAGGGCCATGGGACTTTCTGGCTTCTATATTTTATGTCGGCTTCCCTTTCATAGCCCCAGACTGGAGGGAGGAAGTGAAAACATCCTTTTGCCTTACAGGTTATCTTATTGCCGTCATAATTCCAGTATTTATATGCATGTATGTTTTATCTGCAAAAGATATCCACACGAGAGCTGATCTTTCTGCAACTGTTAGTGAACTATTAAATGTATATTAGCATGGTCATTTTTATTTAATGGGAACAAATAACAGTTAATCTTATTGGAAGGGTTAAGTGGGCTTACTTGGTAAAGGGCAAATCCCTTCGGTGGCTTTCTTTTTTAAAGAATGGCCGTGGTTGCTGACAGATGGTCTTTGTCTGCGTGGAGCTGAGGACAGATACAGTTTCTTTTTATGCATTTATGAAAGTTGTAGATATAGATGCTTGGTAATATGCAGTGGCCTGGGACAAAGAGCGAGCTGGGTGGACAGAGCGGATTAGATTTCAGCTCAGTGACAGATGGCTGGCTTAGCAGAGTCAGATAAAATTAAAAGGGCGGGGGGATAGACAAAAAGAAACCACTTTCCATGTAAAAGTTGCATCTCTTAAGACAATGGCAGCACACAACATTCAGCCCCCTTCCAACTTGGGGTCAAGTTCCTGGATTTAAGTTCCTACTTCAAATATGGATTTTATTTTTACTTTTGCAAAAGAGGTGGGATTATTTTTGGTTGATCAAGTTTATCAAAGAGAAGCTAAGAAATAAAATAAGTAACGATTTGTCTTTCAGCTGGAGCAGCAGAAAGTACTTTCATTTGCAAAGTTACACTGACTCTTTATTCATATGTGGGTCCTTGCCTGTACCACTCCTGAGAAGATTTTTATGAGCCTGGCGATGACATCCACGTTTTTGCTTACTCCGTATATACCATTTAAGCCTACAGCATCACCATAACCTTTGTCAAATAACCATACACCATATTTAGTGTTAATTTGTCATAGTGAAATTATTCATCAGTGTCGTGAGTAAATCCAATAATATTTGTGGGTTGCGCCATTCTGTGTTTTCTGGCAATGCAGCTTGCTAGATTCCATGGATTTACTGTGTCTGCTTTTTTATGACTGACATAGCAATAACCAGATTGCAAAGATATTTATGTTGTTTGTGGCTTAGCAAGATAATTAAAGGATATAAATTAATCAAGTGCAATTAATTAGAAACTTTATGTTCGCAGCAGTCCTTCTTTGCATGTATAATTTATATTTATTGATTTCCTGGCTTTCATTAGCCTATGAGATAACAGCAGAAATGCATTAGAGAAGAAAATGTACAATTAGCGTGAGCGCGAACCCCGGCGTAATGGATAGATCGGCACATGTTTGGGGCAAATATAAAGCTTTGTTAACTGTCATAAGCAGTTACAATTGATGAGTGGTATTTCCCTACATATCTCTCAGCTGATTAACGGCGTTTTTAAAGAGTCCCCTTAATGGGAAGCTGATAGGTTGGCTAAATTTACATTTTAATCAGAGTATTTATGACAGAGGCAGCCCTGGAAATTCATTGGCAGAGGGTGAGGCGACATCCCCCGAGGGACTGGGTCAGGGAGTCGGCTTTGGAGTGTCCACTCACCTATTCCTTCTTCTTGTTATTTGTCCAGATGTGTCTGTGGGGGGGAGGGGCCAGGACCACAGTGGCCTCCTCCCAACTGGCCACATCGATTAATCTCCAGGAGGAAGGGCCAGCTATAGCAGATGCCTAGAGAAGGAAATGCCGGTCACCCTTGCGTGCCCGCTGTGGCCGGGTGTCAGTGCCAGCCCATGGGCGGAAGTGGCCCCCAAGCTTCCTCACCCGAGGCCCCACGTAGGAGGCAGACAGGTCGTGGCCCAAGGAAGGGCAGCACCCGAAGTGAGGCCCCTTCTCCGGTTTCCTAACCGGGCTGAGAGCCAGCCCAGCCAGCTCCAAGGGGACCGCACAAGGCGCACAGCCCCAGGTCGGGAGGAGTGACACCCGTCACCCAACAGCTTCCACTGAAACCTGGAGGCCAGGCCTGCTCCTAAACTGGTTCTTTCCAGCAGGAACGGGTGTCAGGGTGTGGGGCAGTCAGAAAACTTTCTGAAAGGAAGTAAAAAGCATCAAGTATCCCATTCTGATGCCCTTCGCCTTCCTCTGGAAAGGGCACCAGGAGGGTTCCTGCCCCGAATTCCCATTCGAAGACACATCCAAGCAGTGACGCGGCCGGAAGTCGAGGGGGGACAAAAGCTCTCTTCCCAGCTGATACTTTGTTTCCGTGTGAGGGAGCCTGCAGGGGCAGGTTGGATCTTTTTGTTCTTTAAAATAGGCTCCCTAAGATGGCGGCGTGGGCAGCCCGCAACAAAACACCTCAGGGCTGGACAATTAGTAAGGCCACTGAGTGGGATTCACGCCTGGCCGGTGGGGTGGCCCTTAATGGGCATCTCTGCGGGAGAGGACCTATTTCTTGTCGTTCTCACGTGGAGATGGGACAATAGGGCTGGACAGCCGTGTTATATGTTCAGTGGGCATTCCCAACGTGGTCTTTATAGTAAAGAATGTCAGGAAGCCCTCTGGAAAGAAAAACAAAAGAGGGTTCCCCCAAGGGGGCTCATTCCTGATTCAGAGACAGACCGGAGAGATCTTCAGTTTGGCTCAGAAGCTGGCTTGAGCAGAGTGAGACGGGGGCCCGTTCTTTTCCCGGCCAGGACGGACCGCCACCGAGTCTCGCTAGATGCCCTCCCCCTTCCTCTGATTCCTGTCCCCGGCAGCCGGGGGGCTCTGGGCCCCCTCCCCAGTTTCCTGGTGCAGTCCCATAAGTGTGGCTCGAATGGGGACTACGGGGGTCGCGGGTCTCCTCGCCCTGGGGAGACTGGGCTTGAATGACGCGCACCAAAGCTAGGCTACAAATAAGAAATTTCTTTTTATTTATCTCCGTGACAAGAAGCTAGAAATGAGCAAATATGAGATTAACATACGTGAAGGAGGATACAGTTTCTGCGCTACGTGGTGATAAGCCCCTTTTTTCCTTTGCATACTAATTATTATTATCGTTATTAGTATTATTTTACCCCTCAATTGCCTTAGGATGTTATCCAAGAGGAAGAGCTTTACCGGCTGGTGAACGCTCCACAGTATTATTTATTTCATGTAATAAAATATATGTAATGATCATGATTAATGTTTATTTATTGTTGTATCATTGTGTTTGCCTTCCAGTCTCAGTGTGAAACTGGTTTAATTAAACTTGGGAGCGGGGAGGAGCGGGGCGGGGTGGCAGCCCCAGAACTTTGCGCAGTAATGGAGTCTGCATTTGGTGGCACGCGTGTCGATTAAGACGATGTCCCCATAAATGACTGATTCTGTTTGTTCTTTTAAAGGAAAATCCGTTCCCCATCCTTTATTGTGTAATTTACAGATAAATGTGTTGTGCCTCAGACCAAATGCTTTTATGTGCAGAAATTGCAATGACAGTAGAAATTATGGTAATTGAAGAGGGTTCTATTTTAGGTTTTTCCCTGATCACATGAAATGATCATCAGCATCTTTCCTGGCCATAATTGTGCCCCCGATTCCAAATTATTTTTTATTAGTTTGTTATCCAGTTTAACTGTTTGTTCAGGGCAGAGGAGGGCTGAGAGGGAGTAGTGCAATATTGTCTCCGCTGGCCAGCTGTCTCCCCTGGGGAAAAGTTAGGTCTGTCCAGCCACAGCCATTGTTTTTTCTTTTCTGATACACCCCAGATCGGTCTGCCAGGACGCCTATCACAGAAATGCCGCATTTCCTTGGAAAAATCAAATGCACGTCTTAAGTGGAAGCCATAAAGCTCTCTCTATTTTTATTATTATTATTATTATTATTTTTTGCACAACAATGTAAATGTACTTACCACTACAGAACAGAACACCGAAAAATGGTTAAGATGTAAAGTCTATATTGTGTGTGTTTCACCACAACTAAAAATAAGGCGTATTCTGGGTCGGCGGGTCTGGGGCGGAACCCACAGCCCTCGCTGTAGAGCAGGTTCCCTTCTCAAAGGCGGCTGCAGAGCCACTGCTGTCCGAAGTGGGGTTTTTTTCGTTTTTTTTTTTTAGCTTTGAAATAAATTAATAGTTTTAAAAAGTTTTTGAAGCTGAATTCAGGTGTACCTTAATATTTAAAGTGCTTTACAGTTTACGAAGCACTTTAGTAGCTATTATCTTATTTTCTCATCAGAGCCTTTGAGGGAAGCCAGGCATGAAATTTCTTTACATAGCGTACATACCGCATCACACTATTATATACATATGATGCTATGTGTGTTTTTCTGCGATTTGCTTTTGCCCTTTTATAATATATTGTAGGTGTCTTTCCTGTCGATGTGTAAAAATCTGGCTTAGTTAAAGGCACTTAGGATGCCTTCGGGTTTTTTTTATTATATAAACAATGCTGAATTAATATGGTGGATGGCTACGTACACATGTGTGATACATACATGAATATGCATACACATGTGCACACGTGTGCTCACACGCACGTGTGTGGACATTTGTGTGGCCTCATATGCACGCTTACACAAAATAGAGGGTTATGAATTAGAATATAAATAATTTAAGTTTTTGATACCATCCACCAAACAGCCTCCAAGGAGACCGTTCCTGCTTAGACACTTTGCAATGATGTGCACAGGTGTCCTTTTCCCAGACTCCTCCCAGATCTAGAGAATATCAGTCTTTGAAATTTTTGCCAACTTTTAAGAAAAAAGGATATCACATTATTGTTTAGTTTGTGTTTTCCCAATCGGTACTGAGTAGTGGAACATCTTGATATGTTTATCAGTTACTCATATTTTTTCTTCATAGAATTGCTTGTTCACATTCTTCGCCGGTGTTTCTCTTCTCTGGTTCCTCATCTTCTTACGAAGATGTAGAGGACTTTCATTAACATTAACTCCCTGTTGATTGAATACATTGCATCTCAGTCATCTTGGCCTCTCCTTTGAGGTTTAATGTTGTTTACAAAGCCCTGCTCAAGTTTTTTTTTTTCCTTTTCTTTAAATGTTATGTTGTCAAATCAGAATAGGGTTGTATGCATGAAGAAAGGAAATTCAGAGTGACTGGCTCGAAGTTATTCTGTCTGTAAGTGGGGAAGCCAGGATTTGGACCACAATTTGTTAGTCACTCCACACCGCTTCTCTTTGGGTGCTACCATGATGCTAGTCTATAAAGATGCACCTGAAAAGTGAAGGTGAAACACAGCTTTTCTATTTCGGTACTGGCCCTGTTGGGCCCCTCAGCCATCTCCAGCCCTTCCCACTCACCTCAGAGGGGGTTTTCTGCCCATCCTTCAAAACTTAGCTCCAGCCACACCCTGTGAAGCTTTCCCAGGTATAGCCTGTCTGCTGTCGTATGTTGGTAGTATGAGCCCCTGGGGAGGCACCTTTCACAGTCTGCTTTGTGTGACAGGTATTTATGTCACACTCCTGCCTGCTCCGGAGAGGGAAATTTCACAAGTTGGGGGCCTGTGGTAGACTAATTGCACTAATTAGCCCATCTTCCTCTCGTGGATCCGTATGCTGACGACCTGCTCTTCGTGTGCAGAGGTGGGGTCGGCCCTGCCGCCCGTGAGTCTGGAGCGGCCTTGCCCCTTCCCGCCAGGGTCTTGTGTGCTTCTGCTCACGCACCTGTATTGACTTCAGGTGAACAAGCCCAGATTTGCCTGTTGAAGGATGAGAGGCCACGTGGAGGGGAATCGTCCCAGGGAAGACCGTCCCCGACAAGCCAGCACTCACCTCTCCCACCGGTGGGCTGCAGACGCGTGGGTGACGGCAGCGGCAGCCTGCCGAAGTCAGCCGAGAGACTCCCGGCCAGCCCGCGGGTCTGTGAGCAAAGCAAATGCGTTAACCACGTTTGGGTGGTTTGTTACACGGCAACAGGTGACCCACAGCAGGCCTTTCTGCGACAAATATAGGCATGGTTTTATTGAGCACAGCTGTCCGTAATTCCAGTGTCTTCATGTCTCCAGTGGAAAGTCATGCATTGTTTAGAGGACAGCCACCTGCGTTGTGCGATTGTAGCCTTCCATTTCCCCTGAGTTCTTTCATGGCTCAGCAAGTGGTAGAGGACCGATGGCAATGCAGATGACTCTAGTCAATGAAAGTGCAAATGGATTCCATCCGTGGAGAGAACACCCCCCTCCATCACCACCACAACCATCACCACCATGGAAAAGCCAGGACCGGTGTTACATCTATTTGCCAGTTAATTTCAAGATGTCTGATCTATAAATATGATTGTTCTTTGGATTCTTCTTCAGTATGAACTTAGATAAAATTTTTGACACTTGTTCATTTTATATTTGTATGAGAGAAATGGTTCCATACACCCATTTTCAGTGTGGGGAAAGGGGTTTCCCACATGCCAAAAAGCAACACTCAGACACCAGCATTTAATTCAGCCTGACAACTGTCTACCCAGAAACAGCATCAGATCCCACAAGTTAAAAATTCTGCAAGACTGACCTCCCCACTGGCCCCTACTTCAGACTCCAGTCACAAGCCCGTTACTCATTGCTGATCAGGAAAACACAAACTGAATAAATAATGTGATATCATTTGTTTTTTAAAGCTGGCAAAAATGTCAAAGATTGCTATTCTCTAGGTCTAGAAGGAGCGTGGGAAAATACACCTGTTACCTTGTTACATAGGGTCCAAATCGAAATTCTCTTAATTAAGGTAAATCTTTGGCAGATAAAACTAGTTTAACAATTTTTGTTTAACAAAAACCACTGTGGTTTTTCTTATGCATAAGCATAAATTATGATATATGCAAACATCTTTTAAAAATTATACTTGGGTATGTTTTTCTAAACTTAACACAGCTTTCATGATCAAATAAGGTAACATTACTCCTAAGTAATATTTAAGGTTATGAAGAATGTGAGAGTAAATTTGTTGAACAAATGGTATCATTCTCACAAACTATTTACTTCAACAGTAATTATATTTTGTATTACTTCAGCTTGGAGATAATTTCTAAGATCTTTAGGTAACTTAAATCTGGACCTGGTATTAATTGGGTTAGTTAATGGATAATCACTTGATATGTAGATCATTTCTACCTAGGATACAATTCTAAGGCATTGACTACTAAGTGTAATTTCAAGTTTATGTTTTTGCCTTTCTTATGTGTTTCTATGTGGCCAATATGCTATACGTTCAGACTGGGTTAATGAATGGGTTCATTTTTGCCATCTAGGGAGGTTATATAGGAGTATGACTGGCAGTTCAGTATTAATGTGTGACATACAATTTTCAATTATCCCTTCACTTTTTTCAGTGAAATGAAAGTTACTCTGAGTAAAGTTTTAATTAATATGAATACTTGAGACTATATTAACAGCAATAATAATAGTACATATACGCAGTACATACTTCTGTTTTTCAAAGAGTTTTCTCCTAAAGTCGTTGTTCTTACTATTGTTTCTTTCTGTCTCCTGATTATGTAGGTCCCCAAATTTTGGTATTATAGGCTATTACTACTGATACTTCCATACCAGAAATTAATACTCGATAGCATTTTAAAACACGTATTTACTAATTCATCTGCACCTGACCCTGACGAATGCATCGCACGTTAATAACATCGTAATTGGGACCTTGCAGACCCCTCTGTGGTCTGCCCTTCAAGTGTCAGTTTGCTCCTCAAACCGAAAGAGCATGATTTAGAACAAAACTTGGTGTTTACTTGGTTATAGATAATACCTGATTCTCAAAAAGCTATAAAATTTTTTTAAATATTAGCAGAGGTTTGCACAATTTTGATGGGTGAGTTTCCTTTGTGTACTGTCTTTGCCTATGGTAGAGGGCTATTCTGTCAGTGTACGGTCTGTCTAGATAACAAAGGTTCTCTGTCCTGCCAAGGTAATGTCATATGCTTTATTCTGACTATTGAGTTTTTGCTCATTGAAGGAAACACTGACTCTTCACTTACGAAAAACTGAAGGGTTCTTTACAATCACGTTACCTCCTATTTTTTTTTTTTAATGTTTTATTGACTGAATGGATAACCAAATATGGCGTCTCAGGAATCTCTGACATTATCTTAACCAAGTGTCTCTATCTCCTTTGACACCTTTGTAAATCATTGCCTGCTCAAAATAATATCCTAAACATAAAAACACAACTAAATAAAAGCCTTCAAGTGATCTTTTGCACCTAAAACTATTTTGAGATTTCTCAGAAACTCCTTGAAAAACAGAATTAATAGAAGCAGTTTACCCTGGGTTTTATTCCAAAGCTAAATTCTAAATCAGAATCAAAGAGTATAAATATTTGATGTTAATGCAGGCCTTCCCTAATTGCACTGTAAAAATGTTGGGAAATTGTAAGCAGACAGGGCACGAGGGGAAGACAAAGTGGAAGGTACATTTGGAGATCTGGATTACCCTGGAATGCATTACGACCAGTAGAGGTGACTCCTGAGTGTTGAAAGAGGAGACCCACCGAGGTGCTTTTGCTGAAAGAGATAGAGAAAATTATACTGGACAGGGCCCCCATCCCTGGGATTTTGCCCGCACAGCTAATACAAGACTTAGGGATAGGGATATGGTCTCCTTCTGTTGCTGGCATTTAGGAATTATCGATCAGTTTAGGGATAACTATTTTCACAGAGTCACTCAACAAACAAGTTTTGAGCATCTGTTCATAGGGACCAGGTAGGGGTGTGTGTTTGGCAGGGGTGGGAGGTGCTAAAAAGCTTCCCATTATAAGCTGTTATATCGGGTTTTTACCTACATGAAGTTTTTTTTGAAGAAGCACATTTGACAGGGTATATAGAATGCCAAGTTATACTGAAACCAGTGAAGGGATTCTGTTATACTTCTTTAAAAATCATATCCTGAAAATCACGAGCACAGCTTAACAAAGGGTATGAAACCCACTGCACATATATGCCTGTTCCCCAATCTTCCCAGAGCCCACCAAACCTAGATAAAGATTAATTAATTACAGTCTAGATTACTTGATAAAATATAGATGCATTCTGGGTTTTTGCACGAGTTCTTACAATCAGGAAATTTGGGGCCATGCTGCCAG
>PVJD01007530.1:0-83225 GCA_004026545.1 Mormoops blainvillei
TGCTCTCTCCCTTAAAAATTTCACCCTAGATATGGCATTAATGGCCTGTAATTCTGAGTCTCCTAAACCCCTCTCCCCACGGTCCTGTCATGACCCTGACACTGAGCACTGAGCCATCCACTCAAACTGCGTGCTGGGCATTTCCATTTGAACATCCCTGATGCACCTCAACCTCAACATGGTTAAAAAAATAACACCCCATGCTTCCTTGATTTCGTCCTCTGGAATCTTCTGTCATGTTTCACCCTTTCACTCTCTGCCAGATGTTCAAACCAGAACCACAGAGTCACATGCAGCTTCTCCCCACACCAATTCTTTTATCCAGCCAACTCCTGCTAAACATTTTCATAACCATCCCTCTGTCCTACCCATCATCATTTCTCACATGCTGAGGACTGATGCTGAGGCTGGGAGCACTATGTGCTGTGGGTAGACTCACGTTCACCTGCTCTCACCCTCAGGGGCTTCCCATTGGGTATAGGCAAAAGTGCCTGTGGATTGGTCCTTTCCCCTCACAGCGCTCACCCTGCAAGACCCTGTGCTCCTGTTGGATGGATCCCACTGTCTTTGTTCAAAGTGCTGGGGTGGCCCCAGACCTGTGTCAGCATTCAGCTTTTCTGTTTTTATAAAATAATATGGTCGTGTCAACTCAGCTGGGCTATGGTACCCATATATTTGGTCAAACATTGTTCTAAAAGGTTCTGTGGAAGTATTTTTTAGATGACATTAACATTTAAATCAGTAGACTTCGAGTAAAACAGATGATCCCCCTCCCTATGTGGCTGAGCCTCATCCAATCAGGTGAAGACATTAAGGGAAAAAGACTGAGGCCCCAAGTAAGAGGGAATTCTGCCTCTAAGCAGCCTTCAGATTTGAGCTGCAGCACCAAATAGTCCCTGGGTCTTTAGCCTGGTGGCCTACCTGCAGATTTTGGACTTGCTAGCTCCTATAATCACATGAGCCAGTTCCCTAAAATAATTCCATCCATCCTATTGGTTCTGTTTCTCTGGAGAACCTTTATTAATATACCACCTCACCCCAGGGTTCATTGCCTAGGGCCCCCCTTTAGTAACCCTGACCACAGGGAAAATTCCAGGCCCTGCTCCCTTCCAGCAAAGGCTTGCACAAAGATTTTCTGGCAGGTTCCTGCTTCGGGCAAGTTATTTGCATGAGTCAGGGTATACTGCTGGGCCTGCCAAGCCCTTAGATTCCAGCCACATGTCACCAGTTATCCTTGGCACCCCTCAGAGGCAGGCACTTAATAAACAGAAATTGATGAGAGTGATCCCGCAGGTGCCCTCTGCCAGCAACAGCTTGAGTGAGTCACGCTGGCCAGTCTTTGTGTCGTAAGAGCTGTTGTCCCTGGGGAAGATCTGGGTGGAAGGGACAGAATACCTTTGTTCAGGTGTGCTATTAGAGTACCATTGGGATCTGACATCAAAGGATGTCTCACAAACAGCATTTCAACAGCTGAAGTATTGGGTTTTCAGGTAAAGTAATGCTAGAGGACTTATCGATCCATTCACTAATTTATTCAATAAATGGTTGTTGGGCATCTTCACTGCGCTAATCACTGAATAACAGGTAAATGAGGGTCTCTATCCTTGAGATGCTCACAAGAGAGACACCTAAACAGCTACCCACACTATAATATGGTATGTTTTATAGTAGTGGTTACAGACGTGCTTAACCTGGGTGAATGACTTGCCCAACATTACACAAGGAAATGGAGGAGCCATGATTCAGACCCACACATATTAATCAGTTACTGCAAAGCTAACATGCTATATAACTAAGAGATCCCCAATTTCATTAAAAATAGATAACATTTACATAATGGATACAATATTCTATGTGCTGTACATTTATTACTTCCTTTAATTCTCATAACCACCTGAGGTGTCATGTGTACTATTAATCTCTCCTGTGCAGCGATGAGAAATCTGAGGGACAAGGACGTTAAATGACCTACCCAAGGTCATACAGCTATTAAGTGGTAGAGCTGGGATTTCAACTCAGAAAGGTACCCTCCAGATCTCTGCTATAGCCATAATGCACACTACCCTAACTGTCCTAAAAGCAATTGCTTTTTTTTTTTTTTTTTTTCTTTCTCACTCAACAGTTCCGAGTTAAGTAGCCCATTTTGGTGGGGAACTTCAGCTCCACTGAGCATTCCAAGACCCATGTTTCTTCTAAGTCATTTGTCCTCTATGCTCAAGGGTGCCAATATCTGATATAGTAGCCACTGATGACATAAGGCTACTTAAATAAATTAAAATACAATTAAAATTCTGTTTCTAAGTTGCTCTAGCCAGATTTCTACTGCCCAGTTGCTACCCCATTGGACAGCACAGATCTAGAACATTTCCAACATCTCAGAAAGTTCTATCGAAAGTATCTGCCATGTCCAAGTCCAGACAGAGACGTAAGGGAAGTGATCATTGAGAAGACTCAGTGGGTGGGTTAAGTCCCAGGCCCAGATCTGGCACACATCACTTCTACTCACATTGCTTAGTAGCAGGGCCACGGGTAACTTCAACCGAGCCTGGGCAAGGTGTACCAGCTGGGGAAGCCATGGGCCTGGCTTTACTTTTATCTCTATGGAAGAAGGGAGAGCAGATTTATTGGGATTCAAGTGGTCTCCTCCACATGCATCTGCCTGAAGGCGGAGCCTGCTCTGTTATCCTCTAGCTGATCTTCTACCTCTGTAGGAAGGGACAGGTCCCACATGTGCCAGCAGCCTGACCAAAACAGCGAGAGAAAGCTTCACTGAAATGTTCCAAGTATGGGACAAAAGTGCCGAAGAGGACTTCCAAGCAGAGGGAGGAAACCTGTGAAAGTGAGTGGGCAGGGACTGCAAGGGTCCAGCCAGGCCTTAGGGTGCAGGTCAGTGGAAGGACTCTGAGCTCATTCTGAGGACGGAGAACTCTCAAAGGGGAGATGATGGCTGAAGCCTAACTTCCTGGAGGATGAGTACTTCCAGGCCACATATTCCACTCCACTGAGGGTCTTACGGCTCTTTCAGGGGCACATGCAACTGCTCCCCTCCTTCCCTACCCACAGAATCGGAGGCTTATAATGGAACAAGTACATGGGACATGTGAATTCACAGAGAATGAGATTTGAAAATCCCTGCTATAGACAGCTAGAAGATGTTAGAAGGTTTTAGGCTGAGGAATGATATAATCAATGTATGTTTGGAAGAAAGGGCCAGTTAATGCCACAAGAAGTAAAGGTTGGCTTTGTGCATGTACATTTAAGCCTATAGAGGGAACCAGATTTGTCAAATGCTTTCCAGAGTTCACGTGCTATTCTGGTTGTCTTACACATCGACAGCCATTACCTTGATTTCCAGGAGGGGGAAAACAGATGTCCAGGGTAAATCAAAATGTGGTGCGAAGTCATAGAGCAAAGATGTGTTGGGGCCTTGTCCTTTCCTGGCCATACCTAAATCCTATTTTTAGACAGACAGTAGGATAGAAGGAATACCATTCGGGGTCATTGAGGGCTCAGTGTGATGATGAGTCATTTGGTGGGAAGTTGTGATGTTGTAGGTCTCAAGTCCTGTCACTCATGAATTATGTAGAACATATACCGTTTGTTTATATTTTGAAAACATCCCTGCCTCCCCCACCATTCTCCCTCCTTTCTTTCCTCCCTCCCTCCCTCCCTTCTCCATCTTTCTTCCTTGCTTCCTTCCTTCTCTTCTGCTCTTGGGGTCAGGACCATATCTTGGTCTGATTGGTCTTCCAGTCTTTTCTGGTTTCTCCCCTATTTTCTCTAATAGATAGTTTCCCTAAAAATTTCTTACCTGTTTAATCCCATCTTGGAATCTCATTCTCAGAGGGCCTGGACTAGCATAACTAAAGCCATTTTCTAGAAGGTTAAGGAGGTTAATGTTAGTTCTGGTGTCCTGGGCATTAACAAGCACGTCTGTTCAAAGTTTTGTAGACCTTGATCATGTCCCTCCTTAGCTTCTGTTTTCCATACTGAAGGGTTTTAAGATATTTTTACTTAGTTTTATAACAAAAGCTGTTTTATATTTGCTTATTTCAGGTACTTGTTGCTGGACAGCATCCTGGATGTCTGCCTTTCTTTTTCTTCTGCCTTGTTTTGAGTCTAATTTTTTTTATTAATCATTTTTTAGTTATTCTTGTTATTCTTATTTTATTGTTATTTCAGTTGTTCCAGTTCTTCCCCCTTTGCTCTCCTCTGCCCAGCTTACCTCCACTCCCACAGTCAGTTCCCATGCCATTGTCCATGTCCGTGGGTCATTCATTCATGTTCTTTCCATTATTAACCCCCCACTTTCCCCCTTCTGGTCACTGTCAGTCTGTTCCACGTTTCCATGCTTGTGGTTCTATTTTGTTCATTGGTTTATTTTGTTCACTAGAGTCCTCTTATAGGTGAGATCATATGGTATTTGTCTTTCACCAACCGGCTTATTGAACTGGAGAATATTATGCCAAGTGTAATATCTGTCTTTCTTGATCAGAACCAGAAGCAGGTGTTTCAAATCCATGTGCGCTCTGATTTTCTGCAAGGTAAGACTTTGTTTTCTGGATCATCATCATTAGAAGAGTGTACTTGAGCACAATTCATTTCTCTCTGGAGTGTTTAAGACAAACTCAGACATCACCTGATGGTCATCAATTTTTACACAAGGTTATGAGATATAAGGACTCAGGCAGTGTATTAAAGGAAGTAATAGAGCAAAAATGGGTATAGAGTCTAAAAAGTTTATATTTTTGTGTTTGTGTGTCTGTGTGTATAATTGGCGGAAGAGTCATATGTCTTACCTTATCTCCATTTCTATGGAGACATAGAAATGGAGACAACGTCTATAACGTTGTCCTGTACTCACTTGAATTTATGACAAACTTTTCACAGAAATTGATATTGAAAGTCCATTGCACACTTCCATTTCCTGATTGGTTTACATGTCAATATGTAGGCTTTACAGGTGTAATCTCATTTTGTAGTTGTTAAAATCTTGTTGCAGTTTCATTACACAGAGTCCCAAGGTAGAACCACAATGTTGTAGGTAAAGGAAAATAGAAATCTTACTGTTTCTCAAAACTTATTAGTGTAAAAATGAGACACAATTTATATTTTTTATTGCAACTCATGCCTGTTTATTGATATGTGATCCTATTAGAATTGATGGTAACTCTAAATTATTTGAACATTCATGGGTTAATGTGGCACTTGGGGAAAAACAATATCATCCTCTACCAACTGGAATTATTCTGCCCCCCAATGCTATGAAGTTTTTTGGCCTACATTTGTCCATGTATGGTGCAAATTATAGTAGCTTTCTCTTAGAGTTATGAAGAATAAATGAGATAATCCAAATAAATTGCTAGATATTGTTATCATTATGATCCCGACCATCACCATCACCATCATCATCATCGTCAAACCAACAGCCCGTTACAAATCTTCCTTGCGATAGAACTGCTAATGTGCTGGAATTCGCAATGTAACAAGCAGAAACCAGCTGTTTTACCCTCGGGCAGTGTGGCTGCATTTTTTAAAAAACTTAAGCTGAATGTGGTTCTCAGATGAATTAGAATGAATGGCGAAAAGATGTTCCAAATGGCATCATTAAGGACCGTGCGTGATGATGAAGCAACAATAATATGAATAAAAAAACAAAACAGCCTCCAGATTCCAAGGTCACAAAGATTTAGAAGTTAGGAAATTTCCCAGTGGCGGATCACGTGGGCAGAGGGAAAACAAGGCCACCGGTCTGCCGGCGCAAGAGCTCTCCAGATTTTCTGCACTCGGGGCCTTAAACGGGACACCTTCTGGCCGGCTGGATTTTTCCAGCCTAATTTCATTTACATTTGGTGCCTGGAGTGTTTACATTTTAAAATGGTTCTTACAAACAAATCAACGGTATTTAGGATGTGAAATAAAGGGAAAGCAGCCACTACTTAGCTGTTTAAGGAGAAAGAGGATGGATTTCAAGGTAGATTCAGTGGGTTTTGAGTGCTTCTGTTTTCAGCAGAGAACAGTAGTCAATGGAGCAATGATTTTGGACAACTGGGAGATAAGTGACTTAGAAATGCTTTTAAAGTCCTCTGTATTCAGTGGATCTCAATGGCTCTATTTGGCATGGTTTCAAAAGTCAGGCTTTAAAATCTCAATTCCTGTTCTCACTCTAGCCAATGCAAATAAGAGGCAAGGGCAAGGAGAAAGTTTATGGAAAGGAAAATTAGAGCTTATGTCTAATCACAAGTCACAAAAAATGTAAGGACTGATACCATAATTGTACTCATTACAACCTGACACAAATATCCTGTAGTCACCACGCAGAGAGCTGGGGCTAGTGTTCTGAGTAGAAGAGGAAGATGTTGGAATCCTAACTCTCAGTATGTCAGAACGTGATCTTTTTTGGAAATAGGGTCTTTACAGAAAAAATCAAGTTAAAACCAGGTCATTAGAATCCAAAATGACTGGGAAAAAAGGGAAAATTCTGAGACAGACACATGCAAGGACAAAGCCATGACACATGCTGGCAGGGATCAGAGCGATGCTTCTACGGGCCAAGGAACACCCCCAAATACTGCTATCAAACCACCAGAAGCAAGGGGAGAGCCCTGGAACAGACTTCCCCTCAGTCTCAGAAGGAACCAACCCTGGCAACACCTTGATCTCAGAGTGCTGGTCACTGTGAGAAAATAAATTTCTGTTGTTTAAGCCCTGTGAGTCTGTGATATTTTGTTGCAGCAGCCCTAGGGAATACAAGGGTAACATAACAGACACCGGAGGACTGCTATTAGGCAGGGGAAAAGCAGCAGTGCAGACATCTCCATGTACGCTATTCTTCGGCCAAACTGCTCTTAGAAACTGGCCCTTGCAGGCTATACATGCAAGTATAGGAGAAGACAGAAACAACTCAGTAAATGATGGAAAAAAACAAAACAAAACAGGAGAGGGAACCCTAAGTCAAAACTGCAGAAGCATCCGCTTCTCTTAATTATTCGGAAAGCAAGTGCTGTCAGGCTCTGCCTCCACAGAAAAGCATGACTTCCTGGGAGTTATGTTCATAGTGGAAGAACAGGCATTTGGTTTCTTTTTGCTTCTTCCTTTGCCTCCTTTTCTTATAGCCTTTAAATAATCAAAAACTATTTCTTTAGGACTCCGAGGGACACATAAGTTTAGATTCCTGTCATCAAAATGCCTAAAATATAGTTGGAAAGCTAAGGTAGAAAAAAGAAATTTTAATGACAATTCAGAAGGTTCAATGTCAAAATAAGGGCAGACAATAGCAACAGCTTAAAAAATAGCCAAGTGCTGCATACTTCCTTGACTGTCTTTAAGATGACTGGTACTCAAGGGTAGAGTAATACTGAACGGTTGGGGTGACAGTTTCATCATTAAGTCTGATGCCTTCTGCATTTATCCTTTATTAGATTTAGGAAATTTATCCTTTACTGAATTTAGGAAAATCTTTTTAAAAAACAATCATGAATTGGGTTGAGTTTTTATCGAATATCTATTTTTAAAATCTACTGGAGATTTTCTTCTATACTTTTTAATGGACGTAATTACAGATTTTATGATATTTAATCATTAGTGCAGTCTTAGGGAAAAGCCTATTAGATCATTATTTTTTCAATATGAATTGTGACAGGTTGTATTATCTGAAAAATGGCTTCAATAAGATTTCCCATTTTACCCACTCTACCAACAATGTGACTTACTTTTTCCATTGACAGGTTGGGTTTACAGTCCCTCCCTGGAAATCCAAATGTGCCATGGCTCTGGTGGAATTGATGATGGAAGTTCTAAATCTAGGTCATAATAGGCAGTACAGCTTCTGCCTCCTTCTCTTGAACTATGTGCTCCTGCAACCCAGTCACAATGAGGTGAGAACCCCCCAAAAGCCTGACATGGAGGGGAACAGTGGTCTCCAGCCTACAGTTCAGCTGACCTCCCAGCTGGCATCCACTATCAACATGACAGCCAAGTGAGTCAGCTACCTTGAAAGCAGCTCCTCCAGCCTGAGTGAAGCCACCCCCACTGATGTGACAAGAAGCAGAGAGACAAACTGTGAATGCCATGCACAGCCCACATTGCAGATTTGGAAGCAAATAAGAGGACAGTGATTGTTTTAAGACACTAAGTTTCAGGGAGGTTTGCTATGTAAAAATAGCCAGCGGACACATGATATTTGATTCAATTTGCTTATATTCTATTTAGGATTTTTACACCCCGTTTCAGAAAAAAGACTGGACTATATTTTCCTTTCTTCTTTTCACTGTTCTTGTCTGTTTTTCATATCAAAGTTACATAGCCCTTTAAAAATGACCTGGGATATCTTCCTTTTTTTCCTCCCTAGTCTCTGAAAGCATCTGGGTAAGTTTGAAATTATGTTTTCTTTAGTTTTGATTAAAATAAGACAAACTAATGCAAAAAGCTGTCAGAGCTTGATGTTTTTCATTTCTTTAAAACATTTTTGTCCCCTGGCCAGTTTATTAAAAAGTTAGGATCTATTCTGATTTTCTGTGATTTCTTAAGTTAATTTTTTATAGTTTCCTAGAAACTTGTCTAACATCCTCCAAGCTTTCAAAACATAAACATCAAGTTTCACTACAACTGAATTATATGCCCTCATTCATTTATGATATTGTTTATTCTCTCTCTCTGGCTTCTTGATGGGACTTGACAAATGTATATATCTCTGGCTTTTCAAGTTAGCTTTTCTTTACTGTTCATTTTTCTGGCTTCTAATGAGTGTAGAAAGAAAAGTAGTGAAACTTTCGTTTAATCATTATATGTCTTTACTTTCATCACTCCTTTCTACAGGGTCTGGCACAAACAATGCCCCCTTTTTATTACAAACTCTTTTACTACAAAATCGTAAGCATGTAATTCTGTAACATAACAATATCACACTCAAGCTCACCACGTGACATTTTCGGTGAAATGTTCAAATTGCTGTCCATTTAGTGGGAGGCATTCATTTACTCTACCAACCATACTCAAGCCTTACTTCTGCTGGACCTTGTATATAATTGTTAAGCTTTTGATTTTTCTCTTGCTCCATTTTTTCTTTCTGAGTCGAAACCCTAGCTTACTATTTCCAGGCTATTTTCCCTCAAAGTATCATTTTAGAAACAAAGCTGAGGTTTGATAGGAAGTGCTTGTCATTAAGTTTCAAATACGTTACAATTTCCGCTTTAACTAGGATGAACATTTAATGTATCAACCAAGTTGAGACACTTTTGATAGTGAGTAAAAGAGAGTGCTATTAATAACTACAGCAGGATGATAAGCATAAATAGGGCCTTTCCCATACAAATTCAGATGTATGTACACCCAAGAAATGCAGGAAGCGATGCTCTACAAGATCTTAAAGACGGCTTCAGTTAGGGGGGCGGGATTTCAGGTGTCTTTTCTGCTTTCCTCATTATACTTTTTTTTCTGTATCGTCTTAATTATTTACAATGAATACCTGTAATTTGTACATCCAGAAAAAAGTCATTTTAATTGTGGGTCCAAGCTACTCTCCCCAAGCCCTAGCCGCCGTGCTTCCCGCTTTTCCGCATGTTACCTCTTCTAACCTCGGGTAGCTGTTATGTCTCATTTTCCTGATTTTTATGGACGTGAACAGAGGCTCAGGGAAAAGGGAACTTGTTCAGGGCCAGTAAAGGCAGAGCAGGGTCTTGCGTGTCCTCACCAGTGGCCCTTTGTAGCCCTTACAGCAAGCTGGAGATCCCTGGCTGATCCACTCACCTGTGCCGTTTAGGGCTCCTGGGACGTGCCGACCTAAAGACCGCCCCGTTCCGTGCCCAGGCCCCGCCCCCGAGGCGTTCCAGCGTCCGGAATTCGCCCATGACGCCCCGCCCCGCCCACCACCCAGGCCCCGCTCCTCCCGCCCCCAGAGGAAACGGAAGTAGTGGCGGGACCGAGCGGAAGGAGGAAGAGGCAGAGAAGAGCCACGCCACTGACGGTGCTGATCGTAGGACGATGGCGGAGAAGTTCGACCACCTGGAGGAGCACCTGGAGAAGTTCGTGGAGAACATCCGGCAACTCGGCATCATCGTCAGCGACTTCCAGCCCAGCAGCCAGGCCGGCCTCAACCAAAAACTGTAAGTGGCGACCTGATGTCTCCCGCGCTTCCCTGGGGCCGGCCGGGCAGCGTCCGCTCGGGAAGCCTGGATGGGATCGAAAATGGGAACCGGGATCGGGGAGCCAGGTCCGAGCGGAGAGCCACATCTCTCTCCCGCCCTCCTCGGGGCCTGGTCCCTCCCGGACTCCTCGCTCCACTCTGTGCGACGAGGGCTGGCTCGTCGCTGCCGCCTGTTGCCGACCCTCCCCTTCCCGCTTTTCTCTCCAGGGACCATTTCTTGAAGGCCTGTTTAGAGATGTTCTCACGCCAGACAAAACAGTTACTGTTCTGGGGCCACATTCGAGGGACTCCTGTTTCATTATCTAAGTTTTTCTCCCTGCGCCCTTGTGACTCCCTTCCAGCGTTTCCTCCTAACTCCCTGGGGGCGGGGGGGCGGAATTCAGAGCCTGTCTGTCCCCAGAGGGGAGGTGGGCTTTACTGGGAACGCACTGAAATGGGCCCGGGAAGACGAGGGCTTCTGACACCACCTGCTGCATAGACCTGGAACTGGGGGAAGGGGCGGTGAGAAAGGCCGTAGACCCTTTGTTAACAAGTATTTTGTTTGTCAACAGAGCTGTTCTAGGGCCTGGGATGAACGAAGCAAATAGAATGCTCTGGAGAATGGCATAAGCATACACTCGGCGTTACATACCCGGTGCTGTGGGGACTAGCCCTGTGATTTAGGAAGGTTCCCCAGGGGACCTGAAATTCAACCAGGCAGTGAGGGCTTTCTTACCCCCAGACTTTGAGGATGCCTTCTTAACCTGGAGTGCACTGCCCCATGTGTTCTCTGAGACACACACACAAAATCACAGTGCACCTCAGGGTAGAGAGAAGATTCATATTTTTCATCAGATTCTCAAGGGAGTTGGTTCCTGCCCCTCCATGTCTGAGGGTATTCTGTAATTCCAAACCCTTCCTTGGGATTCTGTAGGTAATCAGAAAGTTAGGAGCTTTGTGTAAACCCTGTGTGTGGAAGGAACACTTGTGGAGCCCCAGTTGGCCCCGCGGGCAGTGCTCATGGTACCATGGAGTTAACCATATGCCCCCATTTTTGCCTTTTTCCCCCAGGAATTTTATTGTGACTGGCTTACAGGATATTGATAAGTGCAGACAGCAACTTCATGATATTACTGTACCTTTAGAAGTTTTTGAGTAAGTACCATTTCTAATATTTGTTCGAGTATAATTTTTGTTAAGTCGTGGTGTAATAATGACTGCTTCAGTCCATGGGTGTTTTAGTGCCTACTGTGTGGCAGGTGCAGCCCAGGTGCTGGGGATGTACCAGTGAAGAAAATAGGCGAAAGCACCTGCTGTCATAGAGTTTTATGTTCTGGTAGGACTAACAATTTAAAATACCTCAATACTGTGTTGTTGAAAAAGTTACTTGTGAATAGAGGAATATTAAATATGAAATATGGAAAACATCACAGACTCTTAAAGTCCTGTTTGGGCAAAAGGACAGCCATAAAGCTTCCCTTTTAACTTAAAGAAGAGGTAGTCTTAAGCGGGTTATATTTTAAACTTTAAAAAATTACAGCCAGAAACAGCCTGAAAAGTAATCTGGCCTGGTGTCTCCCACAGTGCCCTGGGACTGCTGGCTCTGGTAGGTGGTAATATATGCTCTACTGAAGAAAAGAGTTCTTAGGCCAAGTAAGTTTGGGAAGGCTCTTCACAGGGTTATATGTGCCTACTGTAGTCATGGCCCAGAGAACACTTCCAGGAAGTACACTTAATTTTTTTTTAATCCAGGCTTTCTCACTCTGGTTTGATCGTCACACCCCTGATTTCACAGGCGGAAGAACTGATAAATGCCTGCAGTAGGCTATTTACTAGTTGGTGTCAGAGTTGAGACTGAAATCCTGGACTTGTCCTTCCTCAACCAGGGCTGTTTTCTCTGTGGCAAACAGCATCTTCCTGGAGCTGACTCCTGTCGATCTGCAAGAGCACGCTCGTACTTTTTGCAGTAAAACTGAAAAGTAAACCACCATTTTCCTTGAACAATACAGTGGAACCTTGGTTCGCAAACTTAATTTGTTCTGGAAGGCTGTTTGAGTAGCAATCTTTTTTGAAAGCAGAATCATTTTTTCCCCATTAGACATACAGTATCAGCATGAAAGGGTTGTTGGGTCGAGAAGCAAAACTTTGTTGACAACCAGGACATTTTTTTGTGTGTACAACTTGGTGGAGAACCAAATTGTTTGAGATGGGAAACGTTTGAAAACTGACGTTTGGCTATAAAGGAAAAGCTATAATCATTTTACATCCCTAAAGGTCAGAGATACAAGTCCAAGTGACGAGAGCTCAGCAGCTGTCCACAAAGATAGGACATTTATGCTCCAGTTTTCACAGGCTCTGCTATGTCCTTGCCTGTAGTCATGGTGTCATGTTTTCTCTGCATGTTCTCAGTTGACCCCACTGAGTTCTCTGGCTTCAGGGGGGAGTGGAGTTCATGTGCGTGGGCTACAGCCCTGGACTCCTGGGTGGTGATGCCAGCTCGTGAAGTGTGGGAAGGTGGAGGCTACTTCTCCTTCCTCATCAGTGCTGTTCTGGTCATGAATGTGCGGAATGGATTTATTTACAGATAGTAAGGTGATGGGGAAAGATTGAGGGACAGCAGGGAATGGGGCTTTGGCCAGCTCAACCCCAGCCCCAGCAGCTGGGCAGAAGGGACAGTGGAGACTCACCTGGATTTTGGGAATGAGGTTGCCTCTGGGCTCTAATAAGCAGGGATGCAAACTATCAGTCATTTTTTCAGGAGGTAGGAGTTTCCTGGCCCACAGGGGCTCTCTCAGCACACACTTTGAGGCACATTGACTGTTTTCTGTAACAATAAAGATGTTAGCCAGGGCGCTTCTGCCTGACACTTCCTAACCTCACTGGGTGGTCCCAGAAGAAGGGCCCAGTCTGAATAATAATAGTGTCGAATGGTTGTTTACTTAGGACTCTTGAACCTGTAAGTTTTTTTGTTCTCTAGGATGGATTTTGTTTA
Organism: Mormoops blainvillei; assembly: GCA_004026545.1. Lineage (NCBI taxonomy): Eukaryota > Metazoa > Chordata > Mammalia > Chiroptera > Mormoopidae > Mormoops > Mormoops blainvillei. The sequence goes on from PVJD01007530.1 coordinate 13,116, forward strand.
GAACTAACCATAATTCTTCTTTCATTCCATCATTTCAAAAACATTGCAATACGATGGAATTTCTAGAGCTTGTGATTTATTAATGTTTTGCTATATGTCATAAAGACCAGTTTTTATGCCACCTAGTAACTTAACAGCACCTTTAATCTGAAGTGATAATTTTTCTTTTTAACTGAAGCATTAAAATATGTAAATTGGACTTAGTGTGGTGATGGTAGTTTTTGTTTCTTTGTAATGAATAATTCAATTCAGCTGAGTGATTTGAAGGTCTTCGGGGTACAGGAGGAGACAGGTGGCCTATAGCTGGTAAAATGTGCATGTTCGTCTAGTAGGCAGTGCGCTTAATGAAATCCTTGGGATAAGGAAGACATTTTGGGAAAAGTTGAAAATTTCAAGAAACAGTTTTATACTGTTAGAAATAATTGGAGAGGATCTTTGTTTCATTCAAGTTACTTAGGTTGTTTAGTAGTATGCCCCCTTCCCCTGACTTTCTGAAAGCAGTGGAACAGTTTATAAAATAATCTTGGGGTGAGCAGCGCCTGGCTGGCCAGTTTGCAGCTCTTCCCCTTCTCCGTCCAGCTGCCTGAGGCTCCCCCACACAGGGTTCTCAAGGCCTGGGCACCTGGAGCGTAGGCTGCGTCTTGGAGGGCTCTCCCTGGCTCCCCCGTGCTGCTTTGCCTCAATCCCTTGCCTGAAGCCCTGGCCCACTCGTAGCCCTCATATCAAGGGCTTCCTAGCCTCATAGGTTGTTGGGAGGATCTGAAGGTAATGGCCAGGGAGCCTTTGGGAAGCAGGGATGCTGCAGGTGTAAAGCGGTGTAGCTGTGGACTGTGCTGTGACTATAAGTGATCATTACTTGATTTTATGAGTTGTTCATACTGTTATTATGAGTGACGTGAGATCACATCACCTATCCTTGTATGAATGAAGGAATTCTACTTTACCTGGTTCCTGGACATAGGCTCTTCTCAACAGGGCCATATACCATATGAAGTTATATATAGCTAACTCCCCCCCCCGCCCCCCCAAGTATAGATATTAGCAAAGAGAGTGTTAATTAGATGTTTCCTTTTCCAGATACATAGATCAAGGTCGAAACCCACAACTCTACACCAAAGAGTGCCTGGAGAGGGCTCTAGCAAAAAATGAACAAGTTAAAGGCAAGATTGACACAATGAAGGTAAGGCTCCTATAAATAGAAAATAGTCACAATGTAAAGAAATCATTACAAAGCAGATTTGGCTAGTAAACTTTTTCATTCTTTTCCACACTTGGTAAAGCATCAGCTATTTTATAACTCTACACACTTGAGATTTCTGAATTGTGTAACGTAATAAACAGAGTTACATATTGGTGATACCTTCTCTTGGGCCTTTTCCTGAAATTGTAGTTGTTTGGTTTGGAGGAGTCTTGAATCTTCGTCCTCTTCTTCTTCTCTGGTGGTGGTCTTGCTTCTGACTCCAGACCCCTTTGTACTGTGTGCCCTGTCACGCACTTCTCCACAGAGAATTTGCTCTGTTTCTTTGCTGTGATGGGACCTTAGAAAACTATGCATCTACAATAGGAAAGATGTTTTTTTCTTACTTAAATTCACTCAGATATGGTTCTGATTGGAGCACGTCTGGTTTGATTTTTCCTCTAATTGAATGGTGCCATCCCTTTTCTGGTCTCCCATTTCTGTTGACCTCATAAAATGAGCCCTCCCGCCTCTCCACTCCCATTCCTCATTCTGGCCCAGCCATTCCGGTCTTGTTTCTGTTTCTGGAGTTCAAACCCTCTCCTTTCTGTTTGTTCTCATGTGGACTTTTTTGTTTGTAGAGCTCTCTGCACACTGCTTGTCCTTTGGATTCATTGTATGTCACCTGCTCAGAGAGGCCTTGGGGGTGAGCCTATCCCAAGCCTTTCTCATGAGAGTGCTGAGACAGATTCCTCTTTTATTTCCCCCCTCTATTTTGTCTTTCGTGCCGCTTATACTCCAGGATCTTGGGACATGAGTGTTCCATTCCTACTGATGCCCAGCACCCACAGGGGTGCTCAGTTGGTGTCTGATGTGACCTTTAGGGTCAGAGGGTGTGAGGAGCGACCAGAGAGACACTCTGGATGACAGTGATGGGCATCATGTGTTGCCCTGAGATTGCAGGGCTTCCCAGTGTCCCCCCAGGTGTCCTGTACTGATGATAGGCAGGGTGCCCTAGAGATGGTGTTTGCTGTAACAATGTGGCTTCATTTCACTTTTGTCACTTTGAGACTCAGCTGCTGTTGAGCTTGGCATCGCCATTGGAAGTAATACAGCTTTAATTGGTAGTAAGCTGTGAGTATTTGGACTATTTTGTGAGTGAGTCTCACTGTCTAGCAGAAACCTCCACACGAACAGGGTTGTGGTCCATGCGTGTCCTGCTTGGTCCCACCACACTTCTGTGCAACTCCAGTGCCTGTGGGTGACGCACAGGTTTTCTGTTGGCAGTACCGCTGGGGACCGTGTGGCTTATCTTCAGTTTGCTTCTGTTGTTGCTTGGGGTTCTCTCCAAGGCCTGTGAAAGTCACTGCAGTTATGTGGCCTTCCTTTGTCCAGTGGGTGTGTATTGAAGAGTTGAAGTGCAGTCTTCTTTGAGAATGTATTAACTGTGTAGGTATTATATCCGTGTATATCCACAGTACTTCTTGTTAGTGTAGCTTATAAGAAAAGGTTTTGAGGTGCTGATAGATACTTAGTTGCCTCTAAGTGTGGCGTAAAACAAATATTATGCTGATAAGCAGGATCAGGAAGCCAAGGCATTTGCTGTGGACAGGTTTCCAGGTGCTCTGAAAACCTTGATTGAGCTGTTTGCACACATAGTGCGATGTGGTTTGTGTTATTCATTGCTTCATTAAATATTATTTGAAGATTTCTGTTATGTGTGCTGTGTACAAAAATCATTTCCTTGTGTGTGAATGCCTTCCTATGTAGGAGGAGGGAAGAAGTTGTATTTGAATGTGATTTCCTCTTTCAGCTAGTTCTTAACGTACCTGTAATGTAGTTGCAAGTGTAGTTTGCAGCTGGTTCACCCAAGTATTGCATCCAGGGACAATGAACAGGCAGCACTGGAGCATGGGTTTGCATGAGGGCAAAGCAGATTCCGGCCTTTGGAGGGCCCTGCGGTGGGGTGTAGTCTTTAACTTGGGCGATGGGTCGCAAACAAAGATATTTTGACACTGTACATTTTTCTTCTTAGAAATTTAAAAGCCTGTTGATTCAAGAACTTTCTAAAGTATTTCCAGAAGACATGGCTAAATACCGAAGCATCCGAGGGGAGGACCACCCCCCTTCCTAACTTCATCCTCCCTCTGTCTGAAGATCCTCCTAGTCCTGTTTGAATTGCTGTGACCTTCAGGCAGCATGTGAGTGAGTGTCCTCGGATGGCGGGGCCTGAAGGGCTTTGTGGCGCTGTGTGCCAGCAGCCCCACCTCGTTTTCAGATGGCTGGCGAGCTCACGTCTTTGCGATTTGATCTTTATGGCAGAATTGTCTTGAAACTATTAAATATGTTAGGTAAGGTAAAAGGTTTTAAAAATTCTACCTAGTACATTGTTTGCATACTTTTTTGTTCCATTTTATTGTATCAAAAAGAGCTAAAAAATAAAAAATAAAAAAATATTGGTTTAATATGAGAAGTACTTGAATTGTTTTTGTATTTTATATTTTCAAGTTTAATGCATAAAGACTGTGTTCAATGTAACTGTTTATATGGATTTCAATTAGACATAAGCATATAATAAAGTATTTAAGTACTTATATGACTTATTGCATGTAATTATTTCATAACATTTTTACAGTATAGCGCAATGTTTCTTGTAAACAGTCAATTATTGCTTCCCCAAAGTGTGAGTAATATTCATAAAATTTGTTCTCTAGGCAGCTAGGCAGGAGAAGCCAAAGCAAAATGCAGCATTCTGGTTTCTTTGCAACCTGCTGCATGGCACAGCAAACACCAAGAAGGCGGATTTAGGGACACTGTTGAAGAACACCCTGCAGACTGCTTACCCATCGCGGGGGGTTCCAGTCAGCTCCACAGTCTAACTCCGAGGGGCGTCATGCGCCTTGGGAACCTGCCTGGCTTATGAACTCGTGGTGCTGTAGCATCTGTGGGCCACACTGTGAGCTGCAGCCCTGGTGCATTGTTTCTCGTGGGCGACTTGCGGGCTAACTGCATCAGAATGACCTGGACTTGTTTGTTAGAAAGGTGGGCCCAGTTCAGGCCTACTGAGTTAGAGGCCTTACGCTGGGACCTAGAACCTGTATCGTTGATTTGCTTCCCTTGAGTGATCCTGGGCCTGCTTAGATCCCTGAACATGCTCTAGGGACTTGGATGTCATCAGCATGTAGCAGTGTCAGTGGCCTGTGCCGTGTGAGACCATAGGAATGGTTTAGTGAGGTGAGGGTCAGAGCCCAGCTTTCAGTGTTCTCACTGTCCCTTTCTGGAATGTGGGGACTTGTGCATGACCACTGCTCCCCAAAGGGGTCTTAATTCCTGCGAGTCGGGCCACACACCTTAGGAAGTTGCTACTTTGTTAACAGTTCCATTCTCTCCAAAATAACACCAGAAAAGTCTCCCATCTGGATACTTGGTTTCTTCTTGCTGAGGGGACTCCCCTGTCCAGTAGGCCCTGGAGCCAGTGGTTCCCCTTCCAAGTTGGTTTTCCCACCTCTAATCTCCCTGACTTACCTGCTCCACAGAAGCTTTGGGGCCTGGCTTGCCGAGCCTTTCCCAGACACTGTTCCCGTGAGTCAATTCGGTCCTTACCACACGCCCAAGCTGTGGGAACTTACGAAGCCAGAATTGGGCACAGAGGCCAAATCACAAGCCCACTCACACAGCTAATGTGTAGCAGAGCTGTGTGTTCCCTGCTGGCTGACTTCGTCCATGGTTTATGTTTGAAACCACAGTACTGTCTTGTCTCAGTAGATAATATTCTGCAGTTGCAACTGTAGCCCAGTTGCTCCAGACTATCACTGTCACACTTAAAACATTGCACTGTGACTCCAGGTTTTGGTCACCTCGTCCTTGGTAGGTACATTTCCATTCCCTCTGCACTGGTGCCTGGCTGGTACATGGTTGTCTGATTCCCCTCTGGGTTCTGATACCTACGTACAGGGTGTAGCTGGCAAATGGGAATGGTTGGTTCTGCATAGGCTTGACCAGGGGTCACAGATGGCCTTGGACCATTTAATACAGACATCTGACCTTGGGGAGCGTGGTTGCCATCAATTTGTAAAGGTGCTGATTTGTGGCCAGTATTAATACAAAGCCTGACAGCATTGTGGGTGTGCTGACCTTGGCCCAACAGGACAGGTGTTGCTATAATGTGTCACTCTGGAATGATCACCAGTCCCCTTTTCACTATAGGTTTAAGTAAGTGGTGTACTGCCCTGGAACTCTTAATGCTCTTCAGTGTGTTGATACCGTCACCACCGCCACAGTGGATCCCCAAGAATGAATAGCAGTTGCAGTTTATGAGGCCATGACACTATCCCATGTTCTCCCTAAGTTCATGGGTTGGTCTCCATTTTGCACACTACCTGCTGGCATTAGTATTAATTGCAACTTCTAGTCACTTACAAGCCTTGAGGTTCAGAACTGGCATAGTGTTACGTGATTTCAAATGGGCATTGAAATGCCCATAGACCGCCTCTTGCAAACTCACAAGAAAGGTGTGATGTTGATTATAGTTGCCACTGCCTCTCAGACTTCTCTACCAGGAGGTCCAGGACCACACCTCGGACCCAGATATGCACCGCGAACTCACTGTTCCTTTACTTGACCCTTTGACCCATCCTCAAGGGCCTCGTTTCAATTAAAACAATAGTTATTGGAGTCTTCCTGGGGAAATACCAACCATTCTGATGGGCTGCTTCTCTTCAGGTCACTTCTCTCCACAGACTTCTTGTTTGTTGCCAATTCCTCCTTTGATAGTGAATGTTTCTCCCCACCTCCTTCATCAAAACAGATCGATCAACCAACTAGAAAGCCCAATGATTTTCAGTGTGTGACTGTCTCGCTGTGCCACCACGAGCAGATCCTGGTGCAGCTGTGAGGCCTGAGCTTTAAATCACTGTTCTAGGGTAGCCTACTTTACCTCTGCAGTAAAGAAAGTAAAAAAACATATTAAGCCCCTCCTTTATACAGAAGTAGAATGTCCTTTGTTTTGGGGGTATACAAGATCTGTCCAGAAAGTATCCAGCCATGTACAATGGAAAAATAAGAGATGTTTATTGAAGAAGATACAAGAAACATTGTACATAGACAATGACACTTCAGTCCCCTTCAAAGTGGGCACCTTGGAACCTCACACAGTTCTCCTGGTCACCATCAGCTATCCCATTGTATTTTCCTGAATCTTCTTGATGGTCTGCAATCTTTTTCCCTATCAAAGGTAATTTTAGTTTGGGAAAAACCAGAAGTCACAGGGCACCAAATCTGGGCTGTAGGGGCTGAGTCACCTGCGTGATTTGCTGTGTCGCCAAAAATCTGCATGAGACGTGATGTGAGAGTGGGTGCATTGTGATGAAGCTGCCAGTCATCGGTTGCCCATAGCTGCGGCCTTCTGAATCATCTGAATAGTTTCTGTGGAAGAATGTTGATGTTTAATGCAAAATTTGATGCAGATTTGTTGCTCTACTCAATCATTTTGAATGTGACGGCCACACAGTACACATGCTCATTCAGCGGGGTTTACCACCCCCACTGACTAGCACAGTGAAGTTGCCATTGGTCATGCATACACGTTCCAGTCCACTCTCTTTGGCTGCCAGGCTACATTGATGTGGTGCACACAGTTCTTGGTTACAATGGCTGGACTTTTTCTGGACAGACCTCATATATATCAGATGGGTTCGTACAGAAAACTCAGAAAAATATTGCTAAGGAAAGCACTGTATTGCCGTTTTGTCAATGTTGTGCTTTTTAATTATCTAGACATTTTTTGTTCACAAATACATGAATAATTAGACATAGAGTTATTCCTATATACATAATAAGTCAGTAATTAAAAAAAACACAAAACCCCGTACCATGAAAATCTGGGATAGTTCAACAAATTTTCTCCTACATAATTGTTAATGCTTAGTGTTCCATTAATGTAGTAACAGTAGACACTTAATATGTTGTGATTGGTGTGCCAGACACAGTCAAAGCAGTTTTTATGCATTGACTCAACCCCCACAGTAAACCATTGAGACACGGAGGCACAGAGAGGTTGGGTAACCTGCTCAGGTCACTTAGCTAACACGGGGCTGGGTTGGGCTTGCGCCTGAACGACCACCAGTCCGGCCCCGCTTGGTCTGCTTGCCTCTTGCATCCAGTCCGTCAATCACTCTTGGATATCTACGTGGTTTACAATTTTGTTACTACTACAAAAATCTCATCTTTGTTCACATACTTTCCCCTACTTGTTCAGTGATGATTTAGGATAAGTTTCTGGAAGTGGATTATGGGATTTACATTTGTTCAGGGTTGCTGTACTCATTTTCTATTGCCCTCAAGCCGTGAAATAACCAGGTGTTTGTTTCAAAGGCAGAATGTTCATGTATAGTGTAGTAATGTCCCTGGGTAGTTTATTGATTATGTTCTTATCAAACAAAAATATACGAATGGCTTGTTGAAGTTTTATAACAGTCGATGATGACACAGATGCTGACTGCTAATAAGGTCATATGGCAACCCTTGAACAGCCAGAAATCCTGCTCTGTTTTCTGCCACTTACCTGGACAGAACTGACCCATCTGCCCAACTAACAGAGGTGACATTGATCCAAGAGAGACCTACAGAACATACAATGCTTGATTCTTTAAAGACTCAGGAAATGCAAGGGGACAGCTGTCCTTTTAAGTGTGCCACAAACCTAAGCAGTTACAAATGAAAAAGATGAATATATTTGGCTATATAAATGTTAAGTAAAAATACCCCAAACTAATGTAAAGCTACAAAAACACAATAAACCCCAGACAAAAAATTAAGAAGAATACCTATATATAGGACAAAGGGCTAAATATCTACTGTACACAGGGCTCTTATGCTAATAAAAAGACAAACTTATGGAAGAATGGGTAGATATTCATTGTTATATTGTTTATAATAGGAAAAAAAGTAAAAGTAAAAGAAAAAAGGCAGTAAGTTGAATGTCCATTCACAATAGCTTAAATTATGGTTTATCTGTTTGATGGGTTACTACACAGTGATTAAAAAGAATGAAAGAATAAAGAAAATTTATATGCAATGGTAAGGAAAAATCACCAAGATATATTGTTCTTAAAAAAGTTTGTTCAGCAAACATTAATTAAGGGTCTACTTATAGTGATCGAAGCTTTATGCAAATCTGAATCAGTGTTTCTTCAAGGTGATCTGCCCACTGGTGGTGGACCCACTGGAGGGGCTTATTATAAATGCTGATCTAGGCCCCATTCCACAAGCGCTGCTGTACTACAGCCCTCTCCTCCCTTCGCCTCCAAATTGCACACTCCACCTGCGCATTCAGCGTTGTGTTTCTCGGGTTCTCTTCCCTTGTACACCTTCTCCCTAGGCAAGCCCAACCATCTCATGGCTCCACTTACAATCTTGTACCAAGATTCTCAAGTTTGTATACATCCCTGCTAAGTGAGTCCCACCAGCCCTTAATGCAACTTTCTGCTCCTCTCTACTTGACTGTCTTCCAGGGACCTCCAACTGAGTGTCACCAAAACTGGACTCAACATCTTTCCCACCCAAACATCTCCCTGTGTCTCTGCCTCAGAAAGCGGCACCACCTACCTTCCAGGTCCATCATTCTTGCTTCCTTTTCCTCCTTCACCACTTCTCCCGCCTTTCACCACGTCTCCTACACATGCCATTTCTTTGCTGTTTTTTTACTACAGTCATGCTAGCATTTGGTTCTCCCAACCCAGCACATCCCTTGCCTCATAGTTCACCTCCCTGCCTGGCTGCTCGACTTATTGTCTAGGTAGCAATGTAAAAGCACCTGCATTAGCTCACCTTCTCTGAGAACTCAGAGCAGAGCTGGTCTGTTCGTTAGTCTTTCCTTTGTCATTCAGTATCAAAGGCGCTGAGAGTTACAGTGGAAACGTCTTACCTTCAAGACTGTATTCTCCTTAAGAGCCTGGATCATGCCAGCCTTAATCATCCCTGTGTTCTAGAACTTACTATGTGCCCGACACATAATGGTGCTTATTTGTCATAGAACAATTAGTGAGCGATCAAATTATATGACACAAGCAAGTCTAGGTGTGTGGGGAATTATGCATGGATCCAGCAGTGGCCAAGCGAAACAGCACAAAGCAATTGTGTGAGAGTGGAAGTGAAATGTCACGATTACATTGGACCATGGAGAAGACTGTTCTGTCCTCACAGGAGGGAAGTTCTGGGTGTTTCCCAGACCCTACATCCATGTTCTGTGATGTTAATGGCGGGCAGAGCTCATGAGATGAAAAAATGGTCGGTCTTCAGAAAAAGGAGTTCTGGTTGGCTGGCTGAGGGCTCTGTAGCTGAAGCTTTGAAAGGAAATGATCCTCCCAAACCACACAGTGTGTTTCTGCACAGAAAAAAAAGACCTGGTTCAAAATTGCTCCACGTTCTCACTCCCTTCATCCTGGCCCATTTGGGATCTGTTGAGGGCAGGCTGTTTGCGGGGACTTCTGGTCCATTAACTTTGTCTTTGCCTAGCTGAGCAGATATCCCTGGGTCAGCGATGGTGGGGCTTTCTCATGTTTGTCCCTTGCCTTTCTAGAACCCTCACACAGACTTTGGCCAGGTTTCAGTTGTCAATGAAAAGATCCAGATGTGTGATAACTATTATTATTATAGAAAGAATGTGGCTTGCCCTTAAAGTATACAGCCATATGTTCGTTTTATTTGGCTCTAAAAGGATTCCATATCCAATTTATTGTAGTTTCTAAGAATCTATTGTAATACCATTTTGGTCCAAGGCTATACTAAGTACAGAATAACTTTATTATATAGTATTCACTATTATTGAGTTATTTACCCCAAATCTAGATTTTATTGATTTTTTAACATAAAAATTCAAATGCATGTACTTACATTTCTTAGATAGAAATGGAAAGTCAAATAGTTTTGTATTAAGGTAGAGGTGAAGTCATTGTAACAGGAAGACCCCAAATAAAGAGGAGATAGAAGATTGTTTCTTTTATCGCAGCCTGACTGGTCTAGGTCTGCAGGGCGGTGGTGCTCAGCAAGGCATCGGCTGCTCTGTTGGGAGCTGCCCTATAGAGAGGCCCATGTGGCCAGAGATCGATGCCTCTGGCCAGAAGCCTGAATCCCACCACAGTCCTGTCTGCCAGCTTAGAAGCAGACCCTTGCCCGTGCAGCCTTGGCTGACTACACTGGCAATACCTTGCTATAGCCTGTGAGAGGCCCTAGGCCAGATGTACCCAGTTGAGCTCTACCTGGGTCCCTGACCCACAGCATCTTTGAGACAATAAGCGCTTGTTATTTTAAGTCTCTAATTTTGCGGGGTAATTTGTTACCTAGCAATGGCTAACTAATACACTATTTAGTGAGAAATAGATGTATACAAAAAAAAAAAATAAGGAATGGGAAAAAAAGAGGACATTTCTGTTATTTCATTTTGCATAGCACCAAATCTCTTCCTCATCTTCCTCCCCACAAACCCCTTAAAATTCACTTTGGTAGCCAAACAGAAAACCCATTATTTATTTGCTCATGACTCTTTGATTTGGACAGGGTTCAGTGGGGACAGCTTGTGCTCCACAGGACACTCACCCCAGGCTGCCAGGCTCACTGCCAAGGCAGCCCACTCATATGGCTGGCAAGGTGGTGCTTGCTGGGGCTGGGTGCCGGGTTGCTGGCTGGGTCCTCAACTCTCTCCCACATGCCCTTTCTCAACGGTGAGGCTGGGCTTCTCATCACCTGGACTCTGGGTTCTGCGAGGGAGGGTCCCAAAAGTGAATGATCTAAAAGGACACACCTCATTGTATAGGCTCCTGCTTGTGTCTCGTTTGCCTGCTGATGTCCCTTTGGCCAAACCTAGGCCCTGCGACCAAGTCCTGAATCAAGGGCATGAGTTCTGGGAGGTGCGAGTCTTTGTGGGGCCATCAAAGCAACCATCTGCAACAGAGGCCTATGTTTATATAAAATACCCATGGTCCTTTTTACTGTATATGACTTACATAGTTGTATTATTTGGAATTAGATCATTTATCCATATTAAGAAACCTTTTAGAAAAATCCAGCCTCATGACTTCATTCTTAAAGTTATAGCAGCAATTAGCTAAGTATAAAACTCTCGAGCAATGTTTTCATATTCCATTTATTTCTCCAACTTGACTCTTATTGTAATGTTACCCACTTCTTATTTCCAGATTTCCTTTTTTACGTCTCCCTACATGATTATCTATTGCACCCTTGACCCATCATATCCAAGTATGGTAGGCAGAATAATAGCCCCCCCAAGACATCCACATCCTAGTCCCTGGAACTGTTACCTTGCAGGGTATAGGGGAGGGACTTTGCAGATGTGATTAAGATAAGGATCTTGAGATGAGAGATTATCCTGGATGATCTGGGGGACCCAATATCTTCACAATTATCCTTATCAGAGGAGGCAGTATGAAGGACATGTGATGATGGAAGTAGAGGTGAGGTAGGTAGAAGGAAGGGGATAGAAAAGGGGACAGGGAGAGAGATGCTATGCTATGCTTCTGGGAAGGGGCCGTGAATCATGAGTTAAGGTTAGGTGTCCCCTAGAAGCTGAAAAAGACAAGGAAATGGATTTTTTCCCTAGTGACTCCAAAAGCAAAGCATCCCTACAGACAACTTGATTTTAGGACACCTGACATCCAGAACTATAAGATAATACATTTGTACCATTTACGTGTGTGATAAATGGTTACAGCAGCAACAGGTAACTCATACCCCAACTCAGCAAACAGATGAGGTACCGAATACGGATAGAAGAAGTAATCTGTTCACTGTCCTTCGAAGATGCAATGGTTTTACTTGCTATTTATACTTGTAGTTTAATTGTCATGATCTTGTTTACCCAAGGTTCTCAAAATACTTCAAGCATATGAAGTCATCATCCTGGAAAACATTTTGCAGAGGAGGTACTGGAAATACGAGGTCTGTCCAGAAAGTATCCAGTCATGTACTATGAAAAATAGAGACATTTATTGGCATAAGAAACATTGTACATAGAACAATGATGCCTCAGTCCCCTTCAAAGTGGGTACATTGGAGCCTCACAGAGTTCTCCCAATCACCATCAGCTGCCACATCATATTTTCCTGAATCTCATCGAGGGCCTGAAATTTCTTCCCTTTCAAAGGTGATTTTAGTTTTGGGAAAAACCAGAAGTTGCAGGGCACCAAATCTGGGCTGTAGGGGGGCTGGGTCACCTGAGTGATTTGATGTTTCTGCAAAAAACTGCAAGAGACGTGATGCATGAGCGGGACACTGTCATGATGAAACTGTCAATCACCAGTTGCCCATAGCAGCGGCCTTCTGAATCATCTGGATAGTTTCCGCAGAGGAATTTTCCAGCTTAATGCAAACTTTGATGCAGATTCATTGCTTTACTCACTTACTCATTTTGAATGTGACAGCCACACAGTACACATGCTCACTCACAGCGTCTACCTCCCCCACTGACTAGTCCAGTGAAATCATCATTGTCCAGGCATGTGCATTCCAGTCCACTCTCCTTGGCTGCCAGGTTACATCAATGTCACGCAAACTGTTCTCATTATATTAACAATGGCTGGACTTTTTCTGGGCAAACCTCGTATAGCAGATATATCCTAAGACAATTTCTGTTCTGACATCTGTGAGAATTTTCATTGCTCTCTCCTCAGAGGTCAAGGGGAGCTGAAGATTTATCTGGGGAGGGACAAAGCCGTGGCCATAAAGACTCTGTAAGCAGGAAGGGACTCCAGGATTCCTGACTGCTACCCGGATGAGTTTCCTGAGGCTGCTGTAAAAAAGTGCCACAAACTGGGTAGTATAAAATGATAGAAATTTATGTCGTGATTCTGGAGACCAGAGGTCTGAAATGAAGGTGTTGGGAGGGTCATACTCCCTCTGAAGATTCTAGTGGAGGATCCTTGCTTCTCCGAGCTTCTGGTGTCTCTGGATGTTTTGTGGCCTCATTACTCCAGTCTCTGTCTCTGTCTCACATGGCCTTCTCTTCTCCACGTGTCCCTCCAATGTGCCTCATTAATGATGATTATTCCTGGACTTTGGGTCCCCCTGGATGATCCAGGATGATCTCATCTTGAGAATCTTAAATAATTACATCTGCAAAGATTCTTTCTAAATAAGGTGACATTTGCAGGGTCCCAATGGACAAATCTCTTGGGAAGTCACCATTCACCCACTACTCAACCCTTTTAGGTGGGCCAGCCATCAAGGCCCTGGATTTGTTGACTCGACCTTCTTAGGATCAGGTCTTACAGGCTGAGAGATTTTCATGTCCATTCTTCCAGATCTACCCAAAGCCCAGCCACTGCCCACTGTGTACAACATGATTGTGTCCCTTTTCCCAGTGGACAAGGGTCATGAGTTCAGAGTTTAAGACATAGGACTTGGGAAAACACTAACATAGTGTGTGTCCATGTAGAGACAGAAGCTCCATTTGTCCTCTTCCTTGTCCCATATCATCCTTTTTCTGCTTTCTGAAAGGAAAAAATTGAATTATACAAGAAGGAAAAAAAGACAAAGGCCTTCTGGCTTGGTGATAAGGAAGAAATATTGTGTGTGACAGTGGAAGTTACAAAGCTGTGAAAGCAGGAATCCTTGCAGATGGCCTTGACACACACACACTTCAATAAATCCTCATTATTGCAAATATGCTGAGGGCGGAACAGGCTTTTATGTGGCAGAAAAACCCAGCAGTGTGCAGAAGGTGTGTGCTGCCTGCCCATGCAGCTCTGACACAGGCCAGCTCTGACACAGAGCTGCATGGGGAGCTCTGGGAGGGAGGTTCACGGAGGGCATTCCTAGCCCCCATGCACGGCAGTGCTGGAAGATGCTCACATGGGTGCTCCGAGAGAGGAAAGCTGACACATGCATTGACCCAAACTGCATGTCTTCATTTGATACTGAGCCTACCCAGGGGGACGCTTGCACCTTTCTGTCGAGCTGGTGAGTACAGGTTCTGTCCTGTAGCGTAGCACGTCAGCCACAGGCTCGCACTAAGCATTTATAGGAGTGCCATTTTAAAGACAAACGTTGAAATGGCTTGTTTCATTTGCTAAGTGCACCGCGAACACAAAGAAATGTGATGCACATGTTTATTTAATTTTAAAACACCTTGGAAATAGAGGAGGAGGCCAGTTCTGATTTGGTGACCATTGTTTGCTGCTGTCACTTACTTTATGAAGAACCCCGTGCTTCACGTCCACTTTCACACACGTGCAGATGTTATGACGCCTGAACAGACAAGCACACACATGTTTACTCTCTATCGTGCTTAGAATTTCTTAGGCCCTCAAAAAGTCAGTCAGTAGTGACCAGTCGATAAGAGGGTCTCTTAGTTTAATTATTTCTCTCTTACTTTTACTGAGTCTCATTGCTAGTCTTGGAGCCCAGAACGACTATTTGATCTCTTGGCTCCTAACACACTGCCCCTATGGAACACTTATCGCTGGCTGGGGGAGGGTGAGAGGGAAGGTGGAGATACCTCGACATCCCCACGGGGGGCAATGCCATGGTTAGGTAAGCCAGTGCTTGGGCTCTTTGTTATTTCCTTCTAAACTTTTCCTGCCGAGACATGCAATCAGACGGATTGACCGCTCCTGCGATGTGGGCACAGACAAGTGGGGTCACAGGAGCAGTCTTTTTTGCCCTTTTTATGGTGGAGGCATTAGAATAATGAGCGCCGGAAGGGAGGCCCGGCTCGCGCTGCAGCTGAGCACGCACAGGCTGAGAGAACAAGGGATGCGCTGATGGAATATTTATTCCTGACTTTATTTATAGCGTCGTCTGTGGCAGAACTAGAAAGCAGAAAAGCAGCAGATAGATGGGACCACCCCCGCATGTCCCCTGGCTGCTGGGGCTTTGCGGGTGCTCAGGCTGTCAGACATGTCCCTTTGTTTTCCTTCACGTCCCTGTCCTTGTTCTGCTCTGGACTTCATCAGTTTGCCTCAGCTCCTTGGGACTCTGTGACTGAGTTACATTTCGCAAGGCCTTTTACTGCCTGGCAATTAGGCGGCTTGTGTGTGAGGACAAGCAAGATTGCTAGAATCTTGCTTTCAGCAGGGCTTTTCCGACTTTTTATTTTTGTGGGTCCCCATAGAGCTAGGATTGTTTACAATGGTTCAGAAGCAATTATTTTTCTTTTCACTATCTTTGACATTTTGAAGGCTTTCGGGGTGAGAAATCTTATCTAAGATAACATCAATAATACTTTAAAATTTAAAAACAATTGTACGTAATAGATCTCCCAGGATAATTTAAAATTGAATAAACTGGATAATTGAAAATAATTATATATATGTATGTTTATGTACTTTTATTACATTCATTGTATTACAATCATTATTGGCCCTTATCTACTGTTTTATGTAGGTTGGCTTCAAATTAGGGAGGGTTCAACTAACAATGAATTGAAATGACAGAGGTTAGTTTTTCTCTGACCACAAGCCAGTTCAAAGTTGTTTGTTCAGAAGAGCTGTAACCCCTTACAGGCCTCAACCAGGACTCAGGCTGATCTACCTTTTCCTCTGCTATTTTTAGGAAGTGTCTTCACCTCCACATCACAAAAAGGCTGCTGAACCTCCAGGCATCATGCCTGCATTCCGCATAGGGAGAACATAGAAGAGAAAGGCAAAAGGTGATGAGAAAAAAGATTTCTCCTGTGGAGGCATTGCCATTTTATTCTAGAAGGGATATCTCTCTCGGAATCTTCTGCCCACATGCATTTACCACAGTAGCATCTCATGGCCATCCCTAGTTGCAAGGGAGGTAAGGTGATCTAGATCTTAGCTTTCACAACCTGTACAGTAGAGGCAGACAAGAGGAGAGGCGGTTGGGAATGGAAGTTGTCGGGTAACCTACAGGGCTGGCTCTGGCACATCCAGAACAAAGGAAGACGTGGATTCCCACATACCAGGTGCTGATGTTTGTCCTTTTCTGCAGAAACTTACTTGGAGGGGTAACGTAAGGCTAAAACTTTACATTTCATATAACTAAATTTAGATTCCAGATGCATGAGTTTTTCAAGCTTTGTTCATTTAACAGATATGTGGGGTCTGTTATATTAAGAACCAAAAATACAAGGTACAAGGAAGGATGAGTCACATCCTACCACCTAGACAGAGTCTGGAAGGAGAAGGACTGGGATGGGGGGGCCTTCCACAGGCTCACCGTGGGTGTGCTGGATAATAACATTTGATGATAAAGATGCTAGAGCAGAGTTGGGGTCACGGCCCATTCCTCCTTGTGTCCCGAGCTGCAGATGAGTGGCACTGTCAGTGTCCTGCCCCAGGTCCACTCCATGCTTCCCACGCTGGTTTCACAACTCTACCCGCTCTGGAGCCCCAAGTCAGTGTCAGGTGCTGCAGCCGAGGTGCACAAACCACTAAAAAAACCAGAAGGTGTTGGCCCTGCTCCTCGGTGGTGGGCTAGCTCCTGCCTAGAGAGCTGGAAAAACCTGGAAGCACAGTGGCTCTAAAACATTTCCCGTGGCTCATGGGTGGATTGGGGCAGGGAGCTCAGGGCCTGGGGAGCCAGGAGGGGAGGACATCAGTCCTTGTCTCCCTGTACTGGCTACAGTGCCAGGGGTTGCATCAGCAGCATTAACCTTTTGACAGCATCACATCCAGTTTATTTTCAACTTATCTTTTCCCCTTCATCTGTGATCGTCTCTTTCGACCTTCCTACTCTTCGTGCCTTTGCCTTCTCAAGGCTGGGGGAGGTGATGGATGCCCAGACAGCTTCAGAGTTCGCAGGCCTCCCGCCTCCTCTCTCTGTCTTTCTCCCCCTCCTTCTCCTTCCTCCTCCCCTTCCCTCCTACTCTTCCCCTGAAAATGCTCTGAGCTCTGTCCTGTGTCCTTCTCAGTCACCCTCCCTCCCACAAAGGGACTGAGTTTGAGATGGGTTCCTTTTAACACGCTCTCTATGCACCACCCCTAGTCAACCCTGCAGGGACCTTTGTTTGTCCCTGGCAGTGTACTGGGGGATGATGCACATATTTTAAGGTGCCCTCCGGACAGCTGTTTGTGCTGTGGTGTTTATTAATTCTCGAGTGTGCGCAGGCTGCAGTGTCAGCGTCCCAAAGGGATGCTAACACAGTTGTCCACTGATTTAATCAAAAGAAGCAGCTGGGGCCCTGGGTGAGGCTGAGATATGAAATTAAGGCACAGAAGCACAACACAGGATGGGCCTTTTATATAAGCTGTTGTCTGTCTGACCCCTTAAAGTTGGGGACACGAGTGAAAATCAAACGCTAGTCCTCAGGTGTGTATCATGCCTACTGTGAGACTAATTGTATTGCAGGAGCAAACGGAGGCCATTATCATTACTATTATTAATAACCATGTATTTGCTGTCCACAGTGTGCAACCAGAAATCTTATTCAGCACAGAGCGTGGCAGCCTCCCCATATATATAACAGGGCTTAAAAGGTATTGATTTGGACCAGTTTTTTATTGCATTTCTTGTTAAGCTTCAATAGTCTTTTGTTTGTACAAATGTTACCTTATACAGTAAGCAAAACCAGGCAACGCACTTACTACTGTTATTTCATATGCTTGTCTTCCACGGTGAGAAATGCAAACGGTGCAGTGGAGGTGGCACCTTCCAGACCCCAGCCTCCTCCTTACTAACTACATGTAGCCTTCTGGGCAAACCAGAAATTCTTTAAGTATATATTCAGGTTTAAGTTTATACAGATACAAATGGGTCACATTATATGCACTGTTTAGCCTTTCACTTTTTTTAACTTAAAATATCTCTGGAGATTCTCCTTTATCAGCCTGTGCAGGGCTAACTCAGGCTAGTTGTCTGCACCCTGTCACCGGGATGCACAGTAAGGTTCTCACTCCTTCTCCCTTGCAGACAACAATTGTTCCAGCTCTCTTGCTGGTGGATCAAGCTATTGTTGCTGTGGTGGGCTGAATGATGGCCCCCTAGATGTCCACACCCCACCCCCCGACCTGGGAATGCTATCATTGCAGCAAAAGAGACTTTGCAGGTGAGGTTAAGAATCTTGTGATGGGGAGAGCACACACACAAACATGTATGTGCATATATCTGAGGAACATTCATCTGTGCCTCCTTGGGATGCATCGTGAGAGAGTTTTAATCTGGAGACCCTGCACCGAATCAGGGAAGCACAGAACAAACTGCATGTTTGCAGAAATTGCTGCCATTATTCTCTTCCCTGTCTGCAGTGTCACTGGAAAGCTCTTCCATCAGGAGGTGCAATCTGTTTCCCTGCTCCTTGAATCTGGGCTGAGCTCATGATTGTCTCTGACCAACAGAATGTAGCAGAGGTGATGTTGTGTTAGCCCCAACTGTAGTCTTCAAGGAACCATGTGTACTTTCACTGTCTCAGGCAACCGTGTCCAGCCACCACTGTAAACAAGTCAGGGCTTGTGTGCTGGAGGATGAGAGCCCTTGTGGAGTAGAGTGAGATACTCATCTGAGGCCATTTTGGCCAGCCATTTCTCATCCAACCTCGCAACTGAACACAGATCCACGAGTGAGCCCAGTTAAGACCAGGAGAAGGGCCCCAGTGGGTCTAACCCAAATGTCACAGAGGAAGACTTCTAGAGCTGGCCTGAGGTCTTCATGAGCATAAACAATGTACTATACTCTGAGAGGAAGTTAAGCATAGTCATACACAATCTGAGCCCAGCTCTGTAGACATTTCTAATTCCATCCGTGTTAGGCTGTGTGAGAGCAACAGTAGGGCCAAGAGACTGACAAGGATTTGAACGTGCTGGGCCATGGTAGCAGGGCAGAAGAGGAGGGTGAGCAGCTGCCCTGACAGTGAACTGCAAACCTTTCCAGCAAAGCATCCCCTCACATCAGAGGAAAAGGACTTCTGCCTGGATCCGTACAGTTTGGAAACAAAAATAAAAGACTTGCCTTAGCGGATTTTTAAAAAAATATTTCTTATCTCTAGCTTAATAGGCTTGTATTCATTTTAAATAAAATTAGTTAAAAGTTATTTACACTGAGCAAAATCGTTGGCCCAACAATCTCGCCTTGTTCATTCTGTTGCCTTTTCGCCCTTTGGCACAGCCGCAGCCTCCGGCTGAGGGGCATGGCAGTGAGGCGAGCAGAACTGTGAAAGGACTGCCTGCTAGAATTTTAAACCTCGGTTACCGGGTGGTTCTCAAGAGCCCTGTCTGCATTCTCAGCAATGCCCACAGGCAAAGTAAGGAAAGCACCTGGAGTCGTGTCGGATCCATTAATAAGTGTTAATATGTATTCATTCCTTCCCGTTTTCTGGGAAGAACACAAGTAGTTTAGCTGAGAATGGAATGAGTGAGGTGCCGTTATTAAACAATTAAGTCACCTCTGAGCAGTTGTCCTGAATGGCTCTTGATGCGATGCAGGTGGAAACCAGATGTCTCCTTCTCAACCAAGGGAAGCCCTTAAGCAGGAAGCCTGGGGCCCTGTCTTCATCCTGCTACTCTCTGGGGTCTTTTCTGCCCTCGCCTTCCTGCTTCTCCAGAGCCTCTGCTTCGCCTCAGCCTCTCACCTTGGAGCATATGGCCTCTTCGATCCTGGTGGGCTCTTGTTCACCTGCCGGTGACCTAACTTGGGAATAACGCACAGATTGCAAAAACTCTCCTGTCTTTAATGGTGAATTTTGGAATTTCTGGCTCTTTGGCAGCTGTGTTTCTAGAACTCTCTCTACTTATTGAGAACGTTGGCTCCTGTACAAAGTGCATAGTCGCTAGAGGGGGCCTCTTCGTCGTGATGACTTCAGCCTTACTTGGGGGATGCCAGAGAAGCCCACATTTTCCCCCGCCATGTCAGGAACCAAATGGAGTAGCATAAGCTTGGGCAAGAGGAGGGGTGTGATAGGCTGAATAATGGCCCCCAAGGATGTCCACGTCCTCCTCTCTGGATCCTGTGGATGTTAGGTGAGTGATGAAGGGGAATCGAGGTTGCGAACTGGCTGACGCTCACACAGGGAGGTTATCCTGTATTATCTGGGCGGGCCCAATGCCATCACAAGGTTCTTAAAAGTGGAGGAGGAAGGCAAAAGAAGAGAATCAGAGGATGATGTGAGTAGAGAAGAGAGGGAGCGAAGAGTCAATGTTGCTGCTTTGAAGATTGATGGAGGGTCCTGAGCCACGAATGTGGGCATCTTCTAGAAGGTGGAAAAGGCAAGAAAAGGGGTCCTCTCCTAGAGCCTCCACAAGGAATGCAACCTTGACAACACCTTGACCTTAGCCTGGTGAGAACTTTTTCAAACTTCTAGCCTCTAGAACATGAAGATACATTTGTACTGTTTTAAGCCACCAAGATAGTGGTAAGCTGTTACAGTAGCAACAGAAAACTAAAAAACTGATAATTGCCTGAAATTCTCCCCCCACCCTGAGGTCATTCACTTTCTACCACCAGGGGAATCTTGGCTTCTGCAGGGGGGTGGGATCGCATTCTTATGGAACCCTTGAGCTTATACAAAGCAGCAGTGTGCATCTGGACACAGAGAGGACCTTTTCTAAAACTCTCCATTGGTGAGTGCCCTCTAGGATGGCCACGGCACAAGATGGAAGGGAGGGGAAGACTTCGGCTGAGGAAATCAGGGGGACCTGCCATTGCAGGGGCTGGGGCTGGGGTTGAAACAAGCCCCGTAGGCACCCAGGGCAACCCTCTCAATGAGCAGCATGAAGCAGCATGAGAGGCCCCACAGGCACCGCAGTGTGGGTGTGGGTCTAGGCAGTGCAGCCCTCACCATAGGAGAGGTGTCTCCCATGGAGGTGCTCTGAGCCTCACTTGCCTTCCAGCTGATGTCATATGATAGGGGCCAGGGATGCTCCTTGGAATGTGACAGACTTGTTTTAGCCTCAGCTTGCTCACTTTCCACATCTACAGGGGGCAGGAATAAGAGAATCCATCTGGTGAGGGTTTGAAGGATGCAGCGATGTAGTGTGGACCTGTCCTGTGAATTCCCAGGGCTGAAAGTTTGGGAAACTGCCTGTCTCGTGCTTTTCCACCAGTCTGTCCGGACGTTGGGATTTCTGTGGATAAAGAGCACCGTCCATCCGTTTTCCCCCTGATGTATACTTTTTGCAGTAAACTCTGGAGATCTGTGTGCAGAAATCCTTGCTGCTCCTCGGCTTCTTCTCTGAAAGCTCCCTCTGCAGAAATCAGCCATCTTTCGAGGCCCTGCAAAGGGGCAGTGTTCTATCTCTCACTGTCCATGGTCCCTGTGGAGGAGGGGCCCTCCTAGCGCCCCATCACTCCTTCCCTGAGCCTTCTCCTTCTTCCTCCTTCACATCTGCAGCCCTTGTCAAGCACACATGCCACTGCTGTCACAGCTGACCTGTGGGTCCTCTCCTTCATTCCCTGGGACTTTGGCTCCCAGGTCATGGTGTTCCCACTAGCCGCCATTTTTATGTCATTGGTCCCCTTAAGGATGATCCATGGGATGCCTGGTCACTTCTCTGTGACCTTCTCAAAACTCCAATTCTCTTCTCCCTGCCCACCTTGGCCACCTACCCCCATGGTCACACCCAAGGCCTGCATCCCCACAGAGTCCTTACCTCCTCCAAAATCTCTTGCAAGTCTCCTCCCCCTGACCGCCTCCTCCACCTGCCCGGTCTTCCAGTGTTCCCCCACTGCTGCATTCTCCGACCCTCCTGGACGCTCCCGAGTCTCCCATTTTACATGTGTCCATTACCCAGCTCCCCCCATCCTCATTTCCCCTCTCATGCAGCTAAGATTCCGTGGTCTTTCCTATACTCACTCCTGTTACACACCCTCAATTCCCTTGCCCTCTTCCCTCTGTTTTATAATTACTTGGAAACATCCCAGCTCTGATTAAATCCATCCATCTGCCCTGAGTGTCTGAACATTGCAGGAGAAAATTACACAACTGGGCTATGCTCTCACTTTATATTCATGACAGCCAGCCCTGGAAGGGCCTCCCTGCAACCTGAAATCGGCTGCTCCCCTCTGAGGGCCTTTCCATGAGGTGTTAGGCAGGCATGCATCTCTTTTTGTGGTTCTTACACCTGGTGAAGTATTATCGGCATCGCCACATGACTGCTAAGGCCCCATCTCCCAACCGTCCTGCCTCGTTTGGTCCAGGGTGGGGCCCAGACATCCTTAGGTCTTAATTTTTTTCTTTTCTATTTCATTGAAGTATAAGAGCATTAGTTTCCTGTGGCTGCTGTAACAAATTATCACACAATGTAGTGGCTTAAAACAACAGAAATTTATTGTCTCACAGTTCTGGGGGCCAGCAGCGCGGACCCCCCTCTGAAGAATCCAGGGGAAGATCCTTCCTGTCTCTGCAGCGTCTGGCTCACAGCAGTCACTCCAGTTTCTGCCTCTGTCTTCACATGGCCTTCTCCGTCTCTCTGTGTCCTTCTCACCCTTATAAGGACGATCTCATTTTAGATTGAGAGCATACATGAATAATCCAGGATGAGCTCCTCCTCCCAAGAGCCTTAACTACATCTTTTTCTACATAAGGTAATATTCAATCTTTTGTTACATAAGATTCTGGGAACCAGGACATGGACATATTTTTGGTAACCACCATTCAGCTCCCTATATGCAGGTGTATAGAAAATAGACAAATTCTGAGTGCATAGTTCAGCAAATGCTGCAAACTAAACACACCCAGGCAAACGGGATACAGATGAAGTAACAGAACCCTGCCAAAATCCCAGAATCCCCTGTGCCTCCTGTCTATCATTGCTCCCCATTCCAAGGGACCCTCTACCCCACCTCTGTACAGCCCGGTTTTGAATTACATGTTCATGGAGTTGCGTGTGTGTTCTGTGTCCACTTCTTTCACTCACCATCATGTGTGAAATTGGTCCTTGCATGGTTGTAGCTCCTTTGTTTTCATCTTGGTGTATCTGCCCATGCATGACCACACCACCTTTATTAATCCATTCTGCACTAGTTGGGAAGTGGATCATTTCTGCTCTTTGGCCACTACAAATGTGCAGCTATGACTACTGTGGGTTCACATCTCTTGGTGCACACCCACAAACTCACTGCTCTGTGTGAACAAAGGGGAGTGTGCAAGCTGGCCTGAGAGAGGCACATTCTCAGCATCTGTAGATCCTGTTCCCAAGGCAATGAGTCCACTTTCCCAGGGGAGGACCAGAGCCCATCAGTCACTCTGCCCACAGTGGGCATTGCCTCTCTGCCTTTTCAGCAGCTCTGGTGAGTGTGTAGACTGTCATGTTGTGATACAGGTGATGTTGACCAGCGTGTCACGTTGTGATATGGGCAACTTTGACCATCTTTTCACGTGTTCATAGACAATGTGGCTCTCCTCTGTGGTGAAGTACCAGTCCCTTCACCCAGTTCTTTGAATTTGATTGTCTAGATTTATTGGATTTTAAAACTGACTTATATAAGTTTGTTTTCTTTTTCTCTGGACACAAGTCCTTTTTTGTATATATGTCTTGTGAGTGTCTTTTTCCTCTGTAGGTTGGCTTTTCCCTATCTCAATGGTATCTTTTGATGAACAAAAGTTCTTAATTTTAATGTGGTCCAATTTTTTCCCCTTTTATGGTTAGTGCTGTTTTTTCCCCTTTTCTCCTATGTTCTTCTTAAAACTTGATTATTTTGTCTTTTGCATGTACATTTATATTCTACATGGAATTAAATTCTGAACGGCGTAAGGTGGGATCACACACATGGATTGCCGCCTGATTTTTAACAAGCCATTTGGGGTTTCCCACTTTCTCTGTCTTCTTCTCTTAGATTTGGGGATGATTCTTTCTTGTGTGTCCTAGGGCTTGTCTTGTGTAGGTGGTAGTGATAGGGCAGAGAGGGAAGGAGACAAGTCCCTGTAGCTTTGTTTCTCCTTGATCTTCCTTGTCTCCCTGTCGCCCAGCCCCCTCCAACCTGGGCAGTATATCTGACTCCTATCTGCCCTTCTCGCCTTGGGGCCCCACCTGCTCTTCATTCCCCAAAGCCCCTCCCCTGCTTAAATCTAGACACATGTGCATGCCACCCTCTTCCCCTGCCCTCGCTACCCCGTCAGCTCTTTCTGGAGATGCGCCTTGCTTCTTTCTCTCATCTCGCTGTGTGAGCTCATCCTCCCAGACCCACGTCAGATGCTGGCTGACCTGCCTGCCAGGTCTAGTGGAATAGCCATGCCTCCTCTGTCGCCCTTCACAAGGACGCACAGTGCATCACACTGTAGTGCATCACACTGTAGTGCTTTGCTTACAGTGTCTGCAAGTCCAGGGTAAACACTGGGCCCTTTTCCTCTGGGCATCACTGTGTCTGTTGATTTGCGTGGAACTCAAATACTCTTTAGTATGACCCAAGTTGAGTTTTTAGAGAAATGCGAATGGTTTGTAATTGAGACCTGAAGCTTGAATTAGATCCTCAAGTGCATTGAAAAACTCTTAGGATATGTGATTGTCAACTGCTGTATTGGTTGTTTCCAGTGGTGTTTGGTCCGAGCTCTGCCCTTTGCTTCTGGGCTCCAGGCTGCCTTGCTGAAAGGAACCCTGTGTTGCCCGCCCTGTTTCCCAGAGGCATTAGTCTCTTGGCGAGTGGCGGGTCTGACAACTCCTGAGAAAAACACCGTAACGACACCGTACGGCAAGGTGGAAGAGGTTACCAGGCGTTTGTGGGTGAGCTCAGGAGGCCCCCAGCTGCCCACAACACCCCTTCCATGGCTTTGGAGGCAATGGTGGGACCTCAGCCAGGGATGGGGAAGGTGCTAAGGGGCCGTGAGCGCCTCCTGACCCGCGATCCCAGGCAGGGTGGGGGTCCTGATTTTATTTGAAATCCACATTGACACGTTCTGTTTAGCTTTTGCAGCATGCCATGTGTCACTGTGGGTGCCACTGTCCCTGCTCTGGAGGAGGAAAGGAGAGGAGCTGTGAGGCAGCCAGTGCTGAGGGCAATAGTTTAGGTCCTGAAGAGAAGAGGTTGGGTCTGCACTGCCCCAGACAGTCCACGAAACCATGTGGCCAAAGACCCCCCAGGGCACAATGGCATCTGTCAGGAAGCCCTCGCATCCCAGGAGCCCATGTGATTGACGGTCCGTTTATGAGCATTGTGCATGCGTGTGTTTGCCGAGCCCGGGAGTCCTGCTGTGAGAGCTCCCTGGTATTTACCCAGTGACGCCCTTGCGTGGACCTTATAAAATGAAGCTCAGGCAGAGCAAACTGCAACAGCTCCCCAGCCAGCCCGCTTCGCCCCCGGCGGCAGCTTTCACGCCCCGCGGCTCTCCTGCCTCCCCTTCCCGCCTCCCCGCCGGTCGCTGCGATATTAGGGTCCAGCCATAAAGGGAAAATAATTTGTAGTCAATCAAATCTCAGAGCCAAAGATTATTGCTTTTCAGTACAATTATTGCTTTCTGGAGTGGCAGGTAATACTGTCAGAATTATTCTGAGAGCAAAAATGAAATTCAATTAAAAGAAGCTTATTATTAAATAGTTCACAAATGTCTTCTTAACTAATTAAGTAGTACTCCACTTTTATACTTGCCCAGTTGGACAAGTGTAATGATTTTAGGGCTACACACAGAGGCAATATTCCATATGTAACTGCATAATGTGTGAGAAAAGAACCATTCATTTTCCTAGTGCCTTTAATAATTCAGATATGTATAGATGCCAGATCACTGATATCAGACTGACTAGTTATATTGAATACTTTTTTCTAATGTTTATATATATATACATATTTTTAATTGTGATATAATTGGTGTGTATTATAACATTATATTTGTTTTGGGTGTACACCATAATGATTCAATGCTGTGTATATTGTGGAATGATCACCACAAATAGTTTAGTTAACATCTATTACCATATATAGTTACAAAATTTTTTTTGTGTGATGATAACATATGTATTTACTACTTCTTATCTCTTGCATTCATGAATGGCCGATTGATAATATGATATCCTGAAACATGAATGCAAGGCAAATAGAGATACAAGAATTAGCCAGAGGGTCTATTTTGCTTCACATGTGCCTCTGTTTTAGAAAATCTGACTGAATACCAGCGCACTCTGTCATGTCTTAGAAGTCGTACGCACTGTTCCCTGGTCTGCTGGGGACACACGCCTGCTCCGCTGCTGTCAGCTGTGCGGAGACAGGCGCTTAGTGTGGGAGGTTCTGCTGGCACCGACATGAGACTGACCTTCTGACAGGGGGCCCTTCTGATCACATCTGTAACCTCCTCCATGGGCGACAGACAATACCCCGCGACCTCTCACAGAGACGAGGCCTTCCGAAGGCAAAAATGAGGCAGGGAATGTGAGCTGGCATTCTGGACTCAGGGCCCCCTGTGGACCCCCTTCTCCTGCGCTCCGCTTTGGGAAAACCAAAGGGAGTTTTGTGTTCCCGGTGTTAATCGCCTAAGCGGCTTTTCCACGCCTGAAAGGGACCTCTGAGGACCACACGCACAGGCAGGACAGCGCCTTCAGCACCAGGGTGTTTATTAACCACTTGATAAAAAGGTCAGGGCGACTTAAGCCAGACTGAAAGGCTCTGCTGCTGCTGAAGATCATTTATTTTCAGGGAAGATAAGGCCTCTGTAAAATTATAATGTCAGTCAGCAGGAAGATGGGATTCAGAATGGTTTAAAGCTGAAATCACCTCAGAGATTTCCAGGGAAAGCTCTCCTTTTCTAGATAAGAAGACAGGAACCTGGTGAGATTAAATGGGCCCAGAAGGCCCAGAGCTGGGTCTGGAATCCAGGACCTCTGAGGCCCAGCCCCAGGTTTTTCCAAGACACTAGTTGGCTTTTATTTCTGGAAGATATAGGGACTGGTTCCCTATATCTGGGATCTGGGACCCAACCTGTCGCAAAGCTTAGGGCTGGGACAGCCCTCCAGCCTCTTTTCGCTTTGGTTCACAGCAACTTAGAATGTCAGTAGTCATCTCAGGCTTCTCTGCTGTGACGAGGCCAGAGGGGACCCTGGGCACCTCCTGGCAGCCCAAAGCCTCAAAGCTGCATGAAGCTGTGCTCCTGCTCTGGGGTCCTCTCGGGGACTAAAACCTCAACCTCCTGCCCACCAGCCTGGCCATTGGCTAGAGCCCTTTCTGCCACTGTAAGGCAGCCCCAGCAGACTGATACATGATCCTTGGAATCTGCTCCCGGGTTCCCAGCACTTGCTGCTTCTGCTCCCACTGTCCAGGTCAGGCATGCAGCAGCTTCCTGATTGGTCCCTATGCCTCCCCCACCCCCATCCCCACTCGAATTCACCCTCCTTACCCCTACCAGAGTGGCCTTGCCAAAGCTCACCTGGCATTCTTCCCCCTCCACTCAACAAGCCTCAGATGGCCCAGCAGCACAGGTTAGTCGACCTGGCTCAGTGCAGCCACCTGCCATGTGTGAGCCTCCCTTGTCATCCCTAGTCCTTCAGTCCCTGCATCAGGGGGTCTCCCGTTCTGCAAGGCTGCTGTTTCTGTATCAGAGAGCCGCTGCCTCCCTGTCTTCCTCGCACGTGTCTGCCACGTGAGATGTTCCAGGAGGCCCCCTTCGTTGCTCCATTCTGGCCCTGGAGGTGACAGAGTCCTCTTGTCTCCATCCACCTGCCCTGTCACAGGCACCATTGCCTCCAGAGTGGCCTGTCCAGTAAATGTTTGTTTCTTGGTAAATGTTTGTGCTGAATGTCTGGTTAGCCATGCCGTGTAATCTCAAAACCAGAACTGGTGAGGAGGTTCAGATCACATGAGCTTCAGCTCATCATATCATATCTTACCCTGGGTTTGATGAGTTTCAAAAAAATTAATTAATGGCTTGTACTTTCAGCTTTTTTTTTTTTTTTGAACCATACTGGTTAGAACTCAAAGGAAAATTAAATTGGTGCTACTTACTTATGCTTACATAAGAAGCTTTTACAAAAATATTATAAAGGCAATTGTCCCAGAATTGTTCTGTCCATTGGCTAGAAAACCCACTAAATGGTATTAAAATTAATGTTAATATGATTAGAAATGGAAAAAATAACTTAATTTTAGTAATTAGATTTCCATTAGAATCAGATCAATTATGATGAATACTATTTAAAATATACCTTAGTATTCATATGCATTCTATATTATTTTGCATACGCTGATGCAGTTAATATTCTGGGTGGAATAATAATTCACATATATTTTGAGATGATTTATTTCCCTAGCTCATATAGGGACATGTGCCAGATTTAGGAAAGTGAGCAGATTATGCTTTCCTGGGGGTTTTATTTTTAATGTCATTTTCCTACTTTCTGGTGCTTATTTCTCCAGAGTCTGAACAGAGTTAGCATTGAGGCCTGTCTTCTGATGCTGTAGGAGAAGCCCACGGGCCCCTTCCTTCCCTCCCTCCCTTGCTCCCTTCCTTTCTTCTGACAAAGAATAATAATAAACACAAGTGGTGATGTACAGACAGCTTTAAGCAATGACCTGATCTGGTCCCTATGGGTTTACTCAGTGCCTTCAGAAGGTGAGGAACACATTCAGAAACAACCATACAACGGCTCTTCAGACGCTATATGCATATCCTGAAGTCACTCAGAATCAGGGTGAGAAGCCAAACCTGGGTGACCTTGTGCTGGTGCTGAAGAATGTGAGGAGGGCAGTGACTCTGGACACTGGCCATACACAAAGCCCTGCTTCCCAAGAATTCAACTGGAAAAAAAAAGGGTGGGGTACAAAGTGGTGAGTCAAAGGGAGTTGGAAGAGCTTTATGAAGGCATTTTGGGCTACAGTGTGAGAAGTGTAACCTCATTTATTGAAGCCAAATTCTGTAAGACAAAGATAAAGGCCATAGAAAGAAAAAGTTTCATTTCACAGATGGGTAATTAAAGTTATTGTAAGTTTTAGGCTCAGTTTTGTTGGAAGATTTATTATGTAGTGTTTCCCCATCCATCCATCCGCCCATCCATTTATCTTTCCCCTTCCTTCCATTCTTCATTTTATCCCTCTACGTCTCCTTCACTCCATCCATCCTCTTTCATGCTTACTGGAAAATTAGCCAAAACATTTAGAGGGTTTGCTGTGGTTTTTGAAGTAAAAAGAAAACATTCCTCAGGGTGCCAGTGTGTCCACTGGCAGAGCCAGCAGCTTGTGTCCAGAACACCGACCCAGTGCAGGTTCCTGGTGGCATTTCATTTCTCTATTACAGCCTGGCTCTTTTCAGGCTTCCTCTTCCGGGGCTTCACAGGCCCTTCAGAAGTATCATTTTGGATATAGTTGATATATTTTAACCTGTATTCAGTTCAGAGTTGCTAATAGATCTACAAAGTCACAGTCCCTCCCGTGGATTTAAACATTGAATAAATGGTCAAAACTGAAGTCATTAAAAATATTCAAAGATGCCCACAAGGTCGACCAGCATCAGATGGTCCCCACGTCCTCACTGATTCTCAGTATTAGCTCTGGGGCTTTGCTACCTCCAGAGCATGAGATTTGGGAACCTTCCAAGGTACAGGCCACCTGGAACTCTGTCCTGGTTTTAGTGTTTCACAAGAAGTGCCAGGTATGGTGGTATATATGTGGGCTCCATATAGAGCCCTAGTTTCCTTCTCATCATCACATCTACCATCCCCAGAGCCACTGTCCTTTATGGTGTGACAAAGCCTCATCCTTGGCTCTGCGGGACTCAGCCCATCACTCACATCTTCTTAGATTCTCTCCTTGTAGCACCCACCTCCTGCACAGCTTCGTCCTCCCAAACTCCCAACCATATCCGACCGCTCCTCTCCATCAGGGTTTCCTACCTGAGGACCACGAAAGACCTCACGTTCCACAGAGATGAGGGGTGCTCCTCTTTCTCCACCAGGAACCAGCTGTAAAGGATAGTAAGGCCATCTGTGCAGTTTGCCTCACACGTTCGAAGTGCACCAATCAAGACATCCTGGTCCTTCATTCTTGCCACATCTCTCTTTTGTGTGACTTGGTGATGTTTTCAGGCTCCAGTGCCAGGGCAGGGCTCTCTGATTCTCCCCTGGCACCGGGCAGCTGCACGTCTATCCCAGTTCCTTCTATTCTGCACAGGGGCAATGAAGTCCATGGTGAGCAGTCCGTCACACGGCACCCCTGCTCAGAGCCCAGAATGATGGTCATCCTCCAGCCTCTAGGATCTGTAGGATAGTTAACTCACAATTGCGTGGTTCTTATGATGTTCCTGGTGCTTCGTAAACAATTTACAGATATCAACGCATTTAATCCTCCAAATAACTACTTTGGACTAAATGTTTTTGTCCTCCTCAAATCCAAATGTTGAAACCCTAATGCCCAATGTGATGGGTTTTGAAGGTGGGGACTTAGGAAGTGATCGGAATTAGATGAGGTCATGAGGTTGGGGCCCCCATGGTGGGATTAGTGCCATTATAAGGAGATGAAGGAACCAGAGCTTCCTCTTAGCCATGGAGGATACAACCCGAAGGCAGCTGTCTAGAAACTGGGAAGTAAGCTCTCAGTAGACACCAGACCCACTGGCTTCTTGATTTTGGACTTACTTCTCCAGCCACAGAACTGTGAGGGCTAGTTTATAGTATTTTTGTTATAGTAGCCCAAACTAAGACAATAACCTAACAAGGAAAGTTATTATCACACCCATTAAAAAATGGGAAACCGAGGCCCAGTGAGGTGAAGTGACTTGCACAAACCACTGAGCTTTTAAGTGGAAAAGCCCAGACAAACCTGGTTTCAAACAATCAGGCATCTGGTGCCCTCCCACTGACAGGTTCTACTTCCTCTCACTCAGCTGAGCAGCCATTGGACCCTCCCAACACAGCCTAACTTTCCATCTCTGCACCTCTGCTGTGACCATTCTCATATTCTTTCCTCTCTCCCCTTCCCCAACCAGCACCACCCTCCCCCTGCACCCATCACACCTTGCTTATCTTGTGAGTTACCTTCTCCTAAGACTATGTGCGGAACAGGTCGTGAGCTTCTGAAGGCAGAACACTTCCATATGCTTATTTACAAGTTGTGTTCACAGTTCCTCATCATACCAACTATACTGCCTTATATATAATAATAACAACTAAATATATGTGGATTATCAGGGAAAAAAATTTACTTCACGCTCACTATACAAAAGGAAGAAGTGAGGTTATAGTTACATAAGCAAAATGAAATGGAAAATGAAGGCAATTATATGGATAATTCAAAAAGAAAAAAAATCACTTTCGGGGGGTCAATTATATGAGTTTATCAGATCAGAGTAAAAAACAAACAAAACCATAATTATGCAGAAAATGACCTAAGTGTTCCATCCCACCTTGAGTGGGTCAGAGGGAGCCAGAGTTGGAGATTTGTATGCCAGATCCACTGAGGGGCCAACTCACTCTCAGATTCTGGGAAATCCATGGGGCTCCTTTGTGCTCAGTCTTTCTCTGTGACCGAGCTGGGCTGAATGTGAACAGAGCTGGCTGGGACTGCATAATCACCCTCCTGTTACATGTTTTGTCTCGGTCTTTGGCTCTCTCAACACTAACTTCGACATTCATTTTATACCATGTTTTCTGTAAGAAGTTATGTGGGTTGTCTCTTAATGAGATTGCAGTCTGTGATGCTGAGGTCCAACTCCTGCTTTCTTGCCTGACCTGCGCACCTCCTTTCCAAGGTCAGTGGAGGTCAAGGCCCATAAAAACATGGCATTAATGGATGGGGGCAGTGAAGTGACCACAGACTCAGTGTCTACACCTGGTTGCCTAATACCGTCACCTGGAGAGCATCCAAGGTAGTGAATCTGGGTTTGGCCTCAGTGTCAGTATTTTATTAAGAGCCTCAGATGATTCCAGTGGGGTCATGAGCTTCAGGGTTCCAAATACACCTTTGTCATGGCTGTGGACTTGACTTCTCCATCTCACCAAGGTAATAGCAGCTCACCTTCCATGATGATGACACTGACAGGGCATCATTATGACAGCCTCCTCAAGGTCCAGGGGGTTTGGCCTGCCACAGAGGAAGCAAAATATTATAGTGACCATCTCCTTCTGGTACTTTTTAATGAATACCTCTTTGGTTTGGTCCATGTTCTAGAAGAGACAGTTATAGGAAAATTCCAGCATTTATTGACTTTGAAGTGTTACGGCCAAAAATAGATCGATTTTTTTGAATTAAACTTATAAAAGATTCCTTTTTAAAAAAACAGCAATTCATGAGATGACTATAGTCTTATAAGAGACAGGAAAATGGAGAGAAACCAATAGAACATCAGTCTCAGGCTGACTGGCAGGCACACATCCACAGTGGGCTATTTTGAGTGTGACACTGGTCTCAGAGCTGCTATCAAATTATGATGATGGCTCTTATCCAATACTAACACTTCTGTTTTGTTAGTAAGCAGAGGGCTCGGGAGGGGCAGGGCTTGAAATAGGCTGAAACTTGCAAGGTTTGAGATTCTGTTCAAACTTCCCACCGCCAGGCAGCCTTGTTGGGAGCATCAAGCTTCAAAGCCTGGTGAATCAGCATTTGAAGACAGATCCAGGCTAAATTTGGAGATTTTGACTCAGCCATCAGTGAACTTCAGCAATTTTCTCCTGAAGCGTTAGGTGACCTTTGGGTTTCATTCAAGCTCAAACACCAAAGGCAAAGGGAGTGTGGTTGGATTACAAACTTTTGAGTGAAGATTGTACAACTGAGAGTCTGAAATCAACTCATCTGCTGTAGAACTGAATTGAATCTTCCTTGCCTCTCTGTTTTTCCTTCCCATCAGGGAGGAGTGAGGCAGGACAGAGAGAGCGTGCAAAGAAGGTTCAGGAAAAGTAGAACTGTCACAGTGCATAGGAAGGAGAAACAGACCCCATCAGAGCCCCCTCCCCGCCGCCGGCACTCCCCAAACTCTTCACAGAGCTTGAAAGCCTCCTTGGTGGTGGCTGACATGTTACTGTGAATCTCCAGTTTGGACTTTGAGCAAGTGTTTGGCTGAGACTAAGTGCTCTCTGCTCTTAGCACAATTATGTATTTCTGAGTAGGGCTCAAAGCACCATTTGAGTACGAAAATGGTTTAGATCAACTGTGACAATGTACCTGCATCCCAGATCAACCTTTTTAATGTATCAGTCGTTCCTGACATTAAGGGGAAGTGTGAATTTAGCTGTGTGCTTTTATGTCTCTTGTCTGAGACTTGCTCATTCAGGCTATAGATACCCACAAATGGAGAAACAATAGGACATAAAATATTAATATGATATCCATATTAAAGTACACTGAGCAGCAGTGAGCATGTGGTAGGCTGTTAGGAGGCATGCGAGGGAAAACGTAAGTTTGGTCTCCATTACCCCGTGGACTGAAAGCCTCATTGATGATGTTATTCTCTTAAAGGCCTATTTTAAAACATTTTGTCTATAATGCTTTAGTGCTAGGACCTTCTCCTCAGACTTTTCTGGTATGAAGGATTTCTTCTTCTATTTCTTCTTGGTAAAAGTATCTTTGTTGCTTTTTAATTCTAGATAAAAACCGGTGTTCATCATGACGAATTTAAGTGATGTAGAGATAAAAAAACAAAACATATACATCTTTGTAGTTAACATTATAAATTAACATTAATCTATCCAGAGATATTTATATATATAAATAAATAATATATTATATATGTACACAATATTTATTATATTAAATTTTGTTACATTATATAAAGGCTATTATTTTATATCTTTTTTCCACTAATAATGCATATTCAACATGCATATTCAACAAATTTCCATGAATGTGTACTATTGTTTGGTAGAAAAATAATGTTACAAAAAGACCAGCTAAAAAATGCATCATGATACACCCATTTATTGGGCAGCATTAAATAGTTAATTATAAAGATTACATTGTTATGTGGAACTACAATATTCAGTGAATGAAACATGATATAAAATTATCCATAAACCAAGTATCAGGTTAGAATTTCCAAAAACCCATGTCCCTTCTCTTGTGTAAGATGACTGTGCCTTAAAACTCAGACAGTATAGTGGCTATCAGAGGAAAAGGGGGGTCACAGAAGAGGGTAAAGGGGGTTACACATATGGTGATGGAAGGAGACTTTGGGTGGTGATCACACAAAGTGAAATATAGATGATGTATTATAGAACTGTATGATTGAAATCTATCTAATTTTGGTAACCAATGTCACTTCAATAAATGTAATAAGATTTCAAAATAGATGATAATAACAAAACAAAACAAAACAAAACTAAACAAAACAAAACAAAAACTGCCTTGCTGGGGAAGCTTCTTTTGGCTGTCTCCACAGCGGGCCATCCATAACACAGTATATGCGTCATTTCTTAGGATGACTCAGGGATGGCTTTAGGTTTTAAGGGGGTCACTTTCCCACTTTGACCTCAACAGAACTGCTACCTCAGCCTCACTCAGCTAAGTAATGATGATGAGATGGTGACAGCGGGCATCATCCTTTGTAATCCCATTTTTTAGCCTTTTAATACCTCTTTGGGGGGTGGGGATCTAAATGCACTTTTTTTTTGAATAAACGTGAATTAAACAATTTCAGGGAATAAAATGTTTGACAATGAATAGATTGAGTATAAAAGATTTTAAAATTTATTTGGGATATTAAATTTCAAATGGAAGTAATTTGATTTTCCTACATATTCAAGGACTGTAAAAGTTATGTCTCATCCTCCATAAAATAGCCGATATTCCTGTTTGTTAAATGTATTCTAAAACAAAGTCCCACCCGACTTCATCAACACCTCCAGTGGGTAAACTGAACCACTATCTACACAGTTGCTCAAGCCAAACATCTAGAAGGTGTTCTTGTAGAAGGGGGCTTCTGCCATAGAAACAAAAACTCCTGGAATCTCTGCAGCTTACAACTATGAACATTTACTTCTTGCTCACGGGTCAGCAGGCAGGCCAGAGAGTGAGGTCTCGGGCCTTAAGGCATGAACAGTGTAGGCGGGAGGTCATCTCCTGTCTGCCATGCCCTGTTCAGCTTTTCTTGTGGGAGCTGAGTCACAGAGGCAGAAATCTAAGCCAGGGGCCTCCTAACAGGCCTCTGGCCTCGTCTCCTGCTTCCGAAAAGAGAGACTTACAAAAAACCCTTGCATTTGCTGAGCATGGGGGATGAAGCACTCAGTGCCTGCCCTCACATCTTATTTGAATCTCACAAAAATAGGAAAAGTAAACATGTGAGGCATTTTCCATTCAATTTCAAAGTACTTTCTTAGAAGTGACTTCTGACAACTGTCAGTAAAAGGAAATAGACACAGTATGGAAAATAAAACCCCTTAAAATCTCATAGTATAAAAATTACTTCATTTCCCCTGCTTTGCCACTGGTTAAAAGAAAAAAAATAGTAAGCTCTTTTTCTACTTTGAGCTTGTGTGATCCTTGAATTTGTATGACTTGTGTCCACTGGTTCTAATGCTTTATAGATCAGTGCCTAATGACAGCAAAAGAAAACCACAGAAAATACTTCTAAGGTCCACAGATTTTAGTTCAAAAACATCACTGCAGTGGGAACAATTATGCACTAGCTCTCGCTATTTCTTGTGCTTTGTCTATGAGAACAGTTCCCTCTCTCCCCGCCCCCTGCTCTCTCCACCCAGGCTCTGCAACCTATAAATCATGATTCAGATCTCGTTGTATGAAGCAGCAGCCACAGCCGCTCAGAAACCCGTGATGCTGCCTTTTGTCTCATTCTCCCTTGTCCTACCTTTATTTGTCTGCCAACAACAATCCCTCTGCATCACCTCCGAGTATTTCCCACCAGAGGGAGGATCCACCTGCAGGGGGTTGGTGATGAGAGCTATAGAAAATGGGAAATGGGCCCCAACACAGTGCTGCAGTGGGTGGGTGGGTGTTGGAGTCTCCTACTCAAGTTCACCCGGAGACCTGGATTTCAGTATCATTGGGCTCTTTGTAATCTTTGTGTTTATTTTACGCATTTAAAAACAATATTTTCACAAGGGCTCACAGCTTCACCAGGCTGCTGGAGAGAGTGCTCTGTTGCAGCATGGGTTGAAAACTCCTGGTGGAGGGAAAGCGGGGGAGAGAGAGGAGTTGTGCTGCCTGGGCCAGGACTTTGGTGGGCAGCCCTGAGGCTCCTCCAGCAGCAGCAAGACGTTTTCTGGGGTCCAAGTACGCCTTGCCCTTTCCAGTGCAGCAGCCAGTGGGAGCATCTATTGAGGTGCTCTCTGCTAGGGACCGCGAGAGGCTGCAGGGCTGGAAAGTGCACCACCCCTGCTCCCCAGGGACTGAGTGACACTGAAGGCAGAGGGCAGAGGGCATCTGCACTGAGAGAGTGACTTCGGTGATGAGCCTCGTGACTGAGAGTCTGAAAAAGCCTAAATAAGAGAGCGAGGAACGGAAGAATGTAGCTCCATCCTGGGAGGATACCGTCCTGGGGGAGGTGTGGCCTCTCCTTAGTCCTGAAGGTTGGTCTGCTTCAAGGACTGAAGGAAGGACATTTCACAGACAGGGAAATAGGTTCAGAGTCAGCGCTGGCGAGCATGCAGCCGAGTGTTCGCAAGTGCACGAATGTGTGTATGCCGGTGTGTGCATGTCTTTGGTGCATGTACATATATCTGCCTGCTTGCGTGTGTGAGCATGTGTGTATGTGTTTGTGGGTATGCATATGTGGCTTATTTGTGAAACAAAAGCAAAAAGTCCAGTGAGGGGGTGCTAAGAGCTGAGCTGATACTCCGGCAGGCGATTAGGGGGCCTGAAATGAGGGAGTGGGTGAGGAAGAGGTTGAATCATTCGACCCCTCCCTTGGAAACTGCTTCATGGCTGCTCATTTATTTGCTTGATGGCCATCTGCAGAGTTCCGGCACTGTGCTCGGTATAGGAAGTATGGAACTTCTGCATCGCCTCCGTAGTGCTCAGACTCTCACAGCGCACATTAAAAAATCTTTAAGAACAGTGCTTCCAAAGGAATGTATGAACACGTGCACGTGTGTGCAGTGCTGAATGGTGCCCGTGGGCTGTGCTGGATGTGTTTAGAATAGAAAGGTGGGGCATTGGGGAGCACAAAGAATCAAGTTTCCAGACTTTCTATTCTTCCAACTCCATTCTACTGAGTTGTTCCTGCTCCCTGTTGGACTCCTTAGCTTCCTACCTCCCTGCATTTGCAGAGTCCAGTCCTGACCTTGAGGAGCAAGGACGCAGGCTCCCCATGGCCCATGGTTGTTTTGCACGCATGTGCACACACATCCATGAAGCTATATACACCTGTGCTTCAGAGGCGCTTGACTGCTGTTTAGCGAATGAATGGGTGAACGATAAAATGTCTGTGCTCAGAGTAAGAAGGTTCTGACTGGGAGGAAGCGAGACCTCCTTTCCGCAGGGGCTGTACAGAAAATGCTCGTGTGTGACTCAGGTTCAGCTGGTTGAAGTTTTCGTGGGCTCCCTCTCGCCAACATGTGCATAATTATTCTGTGATCCTGTGACAATCACACCTGTTTGTCGGTAAATGTTACCTTTGCAAGGTGACAGGTAGATGAAAACACCTGTAATTCTTCACATTAGTCATTGAATGTTTACTTAATCAATGACTCAGAGCATTTTGGGTGTGGGTGGTCTGGCACAGTGCAGTCCCCCTGTGGTGGGGTGACCTTGTCCTCTCACGGTTTACTTAATTCTTACAGTTTACTTAATTTTGTGTTAAAACTTTTTTAAAGAAGTGGTAAAAAGGCTGGGCTATGTGTAAGATCTCTGAGAAAACAGAGAACTGTTAATAAAACATCAGACAGAAGATCAAATCAGCCAGAAGGCTTAAAGGAAACTCCCTTGTGCCGGAGAAGGACAAAGTTCACGGAGAAAAGAGGAGAGAGCCATGTGTAGCACGGCAGAGGCCTCAGCGCTGATCAGATGGAGGTTTGGGCTGTGGATAATCAATCACATGTAGGAAACAGGGAAGAGCTGTCATAGGACCCATGTCACAGCTGTGAGCTCTGCCACGACCCACACCACATTTGACTCTCTCTCCTTATTTTTCAAGAGAAGAAACTGTTTTCCGTAGGTTTGGTTTCCTCTTTACGATTACTAGTGGGTCACAGGGACAGGCTTTTGGGAGAATTTGCATTTGTCTTCTGATATAAAACTCTGCACTACTATTACTGATATTGAAGTATGGTCTAATAAAGTGTGGTGCCTGGGATGAATGGCATTTTGAATTATATTCAACATAGCTTTTAAAGAATAAATAAGTGAACTAATAAACAGTATAGCAAATGAGTCACTGGGGAAGCTTGGAAACATATTTTCAAAATTCCTCACCCTTGAGAGGTGGAGTCCATGTCCCTGCCCCTTGAATCTGGGCTCTGTGTGGCTTAGACAGCAGAACACCGTGGGCTGACTGTCCAGTTTACCGGCTCAGGGTAAGAAAGTGGTAACTTCTACTTCCTGTCTCTTGAAACACTTAGTCTAGGACCCCAACCACCATCCTGTGAGGAAGCTTAAGCCACCTTGTGGAGATGCCTACATGGGGAGGACCCGATAACCAGCACCAACTTGCCACCTCTGTGATGCACCATCTTGAAGCAGGTCCAGCTGAGTTATGTCTACTGATGCCAAGTGGGATAGAGCCAAGCTTCCCTGCTGAGCTCTGCTCAGCAAAGTAGTGAACAAAATAAATAAGTGTTGCTGTTTTAAGCACTGAGCTTTGGGATCATTTGTTCTGTAGTAATAGATAACTGAATCTAATTTATGAATAAATATTATGATATATCCATATGTGTGTGTGTATATGTGTGTGTGTGTGTGTATATATATTTATTTATTTATTTATTATTATTATTTTTTTAGAATGATATTTCCAGATCTTTTATTACTGGAATGAAAGCTTCATGTTATAGCTAGTTAGATACAATCAAAGGTTAGGACCTCAGGTTCCTTATCTGTAAAGAAAACAGTGTCCATTTCATGCTCATGTCTGAGAACGAAGTTTGATATGAGAAGTAGCTAGTGATGTCCTTGTCAGAAAGCCTGCCTCAACAAAAATGGGTTTCTTTTTCCCTCCCTTACCCCATTCGCCATCCCCAGGAGATTTTTTTTTTTGGTTTGTTTTCAGAAGTGACCTAGATAGATAAGAACTTGGTCACAGTCATTGTTGCAGACAAGAGGAAAGGGAGACCTAGTGGTCTGGGAAGGGACAGAAACAATCTTTTGCACAGTTTGGACTTAAAAAAAATGATTGTGTGTATTACCTTTCAACAAAAGGAAACAGGAGTAAAAATATTTTTATAGAAGTAGCCTGGAAATGGAAGCAAAAAAAATGCACTTTCCAAAGCTAAATGAATTTCCAAGAAGGGCAGGTCTTTTAACAAAACACAGGTTTTAAGTTCCTTGTTTTCCAACATTCGTTTTTTAAAGGGGCCTTATAAAGAACAACACTGGCTCTAAGATGGGAAGTCAACAGTGGACCTCCCGCCCTCTCCCTGGGCTGCTGGAGCTTTATTCTCTGCTTAGCATTGAGTGGTCTGAACTCTAAGCACTCTTGTCCCTATTAGGCTGTGCCATAAGCCTTACGTGTAGTGGGTGAAGCAGACACTCTGGGAATCAGATACCTGATAAGGAAAAATCTAGGAGCCAATCTCATTCTGAGCTGGAAGGTCACTCATCTGTTGGTAGAGGAGGTAGGAATGGGCTTTCGTGCCTGTCCACTCTTGACCTGCCTTCCATCTTCCTTAGCCAGTGGCAAGGCATGAAATATAGCATGTGTTCCCTCAAAGCACTGAAACATTCACAAATTATTATTTTTCCCCCAGCCACAAGCCTAGATAATAGACTATAGAACTTGATTTATATTTTGTTTCATGTAAAGACTGGAACTTGCATGTGAGCCTGAACCCCAGCGCAGAGGGCTTTGACTCCTGGCAAGCCAGCCAGGGCCAGCGAGTGCAAGTGGATGAGAGACAATACCTTGACTGATTTTTAGGGTGGTCCATCTGTGGAGGCCCATTTGGGAGTCAGTGAGTGAGAGGTGAGGACTCTGGCTTTGGGGTCACCATGCAATGGATTCTTGTTCCTTTGTCCTGGAAATTATAGATGGGCTGTGAGGGGCTGCGAGGCAGTTCCAGCGCCCGAGCTTCTGATGCAGACTCAGTCTCGCTTCTCTGCTCCTCACTTTCACTCTCCTTTCTGTGTGAACCCCTCTCTAGGTGGCTGCTGCTGAGTATGTGCATGCTGAGATGGCTGTGCCCAATTCCCTCTGCCCAGATCAAATAGGAACAGATGCCTGTTGGAAAAATG
The DNA here is from genome assembly GCA_004026545.1 of Mormoops blainvillei. Taxonomy (NCBI): domain Eukaryota; kingdom Metazoa; phylum Chordata; class Mammalia; order Chiroptera; family Mormoopidae; genus Mormoops; species Mormoops blainvillei. The sequence continues at coordinate 53,446 of PVJD01007530.1, forward strand.
AATTGAAACTGGTAATATGACATGAGTTATTAAATTGTTTTTGATGGATTCCAGCACCTAATATACTCACACCTGGCAACCACAGATTCAGCTTCGTCTGGCTGCTTATTAGCTTTGGGCTGAGCTGTAACAGAGTCCCTTTCTGCTCCAGGGACTGACCCTGGGCCCTGAGGGCTTCCACTCTCCGGACCCCTAGCAAATGGTATATATGAGGCAGGGTGGCGGCATGCTGGCACAAAGCTCTTCTCTTGTTCCTGTTGACTCTGTCAACAGCTTGTTTGTTCTATAGTCATTCTTCTAGCGCATCAAAGCATCTTAGATCTCAGACATTAACATATTGGATCCAAAAAACAGCACCCTAGAAAGATGTCCAGACTGTGAAGGGTGTGAGTTTTGACCCCACTGGCAACCTTACAGGTTAGTTTCCTCAGGGCTGGTAGAAGACACAACAGTCCTGGCTCAGAAACAAAGGGGTGCATTAAATGCAGCATAGCAGTTCTCCTTGCCTCCACCTCTCAAGGCCTGAAGCAGGCAGGCCTGGACGGATGCCTGTGTACACAGCAGGTGTGCTTTATCTGTGGTAACTTGATCTTAGGGGACCCAAATCTTTTATTAATGGGCAGTGAGCATACCTACTCTTTGTTTTGGAGGGACAGGCTATTTGTATAAAGGGACTCCCAGCTTAGGCACTAGGGACATTTTGGGATGAATAATTCTTCACTGTTGGTGGTGTTTCTGTATATTGTAAGATGTTTGGCAGCATCTCTTGTTTCTACCACCAAATGCTGTTGTATCTCCTACCCCAATTATGATAAGCCAAAATGTCTCCAGACATTGTCAAAATCATGCCTGGTTGAGAACCACTGTTCTATAGTATATATAAATGTGTATTCGCTATTCAACATCCTCGAGAAGAAAAGTCATTTTTAGAACAAAGAGCAGTCAGTGCCTCTGTCACAAGGCAGGTGGAAACATGAAAGACCCATGGATAATGGTCCCTTAACAAAGAGCAAGTGTGTGTCCTGTTACCTGGGCAGAACTGGACAGCAGTTGATGCTCAGCACCTGGTCTGTGGCCCAAAAGTGGACTACAAAGCACCTTCAGGAGCTATGTAACCATCCCCAAACACATAACATATCTTTGCTGCTATAGATGAAGGGGAGGTAACTTCATAGACTTTTATTTTTACCTGTGATTAAGAACTACTTATTAGTACCCTGCCAAGTTATTAAAGGTCAATCAAATCTGGCATTTAAATCAGAGATGCGCCAAATGACAATATGCCAAATGGTGAAATGCAACCATCAGGTGAGTATTTCCATCACAGGCTGAATTACTAGGATATAGGAATAAATCTGGAGAGGGCGAGATGGCAGAGGAGTGAATAGAAGTCACACTGACCTCCTCCCAGGACCAATCTGGAATTACAACCAAATTGTGGAGAAATCACCTGGAACAAACAACTGAACAATAGTGAGAGAGAGGCCTTATAACCTCAGACAGACAGAAGAATCAGTTTCAGCACAACCTGACTGGCAAGGACTGTGGTAGAGACTTGAGAAGGCTGGCTGGGACCCTCAGGCAGCAGTGCCAGATGGATATTTAAGGGCCCAGTTGGATCCCCCTGAGAAGAGTGCAGTCTAAACCATATGTGGGGATCCCCAGCCTGTAGCACCAGAGCCCAAAAAGTTCACAGGTAACAACCGGCTGTGAAAAGCACCAGGGCTGTTCTCTGCCAGAGACAGGCGCCTGGAGGCTGAAAGAGCCATTTAAAGGGCCAACACATAAATTTCATTTGCAGCCACTTACCCTCGGCTCTAGAAAAGGTGGGGGCAGACGGGGCTAGAGATGCCTGAGGAGACACTGGGGACAGAGGCTTTGGGGAGAGAACTGAGAAAGTAGCCACCAGGATCCTGGTGCTGATTCATCCCCAGATGCGGCAGCAGACATCTTACTCAGGTAGACCACTCCCCTGAGTGGCAGCAGCCTGAGACAAAACAAAAGCCTCGCCCCCAAGAGGGACCCTGCCCTGATCCTGTGGGGTTTAAGCCTGATTGCTGAGTGCAGAGTGGCAGCTATTGACAGTTGACCCCTTCAAAGGAATCAAAAGTAGGCTAGTTGAAGCAGAGGATTAAATCAGCGAGCTGGAAGACATGATAGAAAAAAACTCCCTGAAAGAGCAAAAAAATGAAAAAAGACTCAAAAAGAATGAAGAAGGGTTAAGAGGAATGCAGGACAACATGAAACATAAATAATATCCATGTAATAGGAATACCAGAAGGAGAAGAAGAGGAGCAAAGGATTGAAAGCCTGTTTGAAAAAGTAATGATGGAAAAACTTCCCAAATTTGAGGAGAGAAAAGAGTCACACAAGTCTAGGAACCACAGAGGGTCCCAATCAAGAGGAACCTGAAGAGGCCCACTCCAAGACACATCATAACTAAAATGGCAGATATCAAAGACAAAGAGAGAATCTTAAAGGCAGCAAGGCAAAAACAGGAAGTAACATACAAGGGAGCCCTGATAAGGCTAACAGCTGACTTCTCCACAGAAACACTACAAGCCAGAAGGGAATGGCAGGAAATATTACAAGTAATGAAAAACAAAGGCCTGCAATCAAGACTACTCTACCCAGTAAGGCTCTCAATTAAAATGGAAGGTGAAATAAGGAGTTTCCCAGACAAAAGAAGGCTAAAAGAATGCACTTCTACCAAACCAGCATAGCAAGATATGCTAAAAGGACTGCTTTAAGAAGATGAAGAAAAAGAGTGAGAGAGAGAGGAATGAAGGTACAAAGGGAAAAAATGAATTAGTACCTATCCATAAGAACTTTAAATGAAAATGGATTAAATACTCCAATTAAAAGACAGAGTAGCTGAATGGATGAGAAAACATGACCCACACATATGCTACATACAAGAACAAAAAGACCTATACAGACTGAAAGTAAAGGGTTGGAATAAAACATTCCAAGCAAATGAACAGGAAAAAAAAGTTGGAGTAGCAATACTTATACCAGATGAAATAGACTTCAAAACAAAGGTCATAAAAAGAGACATGGAAGGACACTTCATAATACTTAAAGGAAGAATCCATCAAGAAGACATATACATTGTAAACCTATATGCACCCAACATAGGAGCACCCAAATATATAAGGAAAATCCTGGAAGACTTCAAGAAAGATATAGACAACAACATATTTATAGTAGGGGATTTTAACACTCCACTGTCAACAATGGATAGATCTTCCAAAAAAAAATCAACCAAGATATTGTAGAACTGAATGAAGCATTAGATCAAATGAACTTAACTGAAGTATTTCATCCCAAAGAAACCAAATTACACATTCTTTTCAAATGCACATATAACCTTTTCAAAGATGGACCATATTATAGGACACAGAAGAAGACTCAACAAATTTAAGAAAATTGAAATCATATTAGGCATTTTCTTAGACCACAAGGGCATAAAACTAGAAATCAACCTCAAGATCAAAAACTCAAAAACATTCAAACTCATGGAGACTGAATAGCATGCTGTTAAAAAATGAATGGATCAATAATGAGATCAAAGAAGAAATCAAAAAGTTTCTGGAAGCAAATGAAAATGAACATACAATAGTCCAAAGCCTATGGGACACAGTGAAGGCAGTCCTGACAGGAAAGTTCATGGCAATATAGGCCTACCTAAAAAAGATAGGAACATTTCAAATAAATAACCTAACCCTACATCTATAAGAACTGGAGAAACAGTAACAAACAAAGCCCAGCACAAATAGAAGGAAGGAAATAATCAAGATCAGAGCAGAACTGAATAACATAGAGAATAAAAGAATAATTCGATAAATCCAGGAGCTTGTTATTTGAAAAGATAAACAAAATAGACAAGCCTTTAAGCAGATTCATCAAGAAAAAAAGGGAGAGGACCCAAATAAATAAAATCAGAAATGAAAGGAGAAATGTCAACTGATACCACAGAAAAATAAAGGATTGTAAGAAATTACTATGAGCAACTATATGCCAAGGAATTTGAAAACCTGGGTGAAATGGAAGAATTTCTAGAAAAATATAATCTTCCAAAACTGACTCCAGAAGCCTGAATAGACCAATAGTAGCAGGTGAAATTGAAGCAGTAATCATAAAACTTCTGGCACACAAAAGCCCTGGACCTGATGGTTTCACAGGAGAATTTTACAAAACATTTAAGGAACAGCTAACCCCTGTCCTTCTCAGACTATTCCAAAAAATCCAGGAAGAGACAAGACTGCCAAATTCTTTTTATGAGACCGGCATCATCCTAATCCCAAAACCAGGTAAAGACACAACAAAGGAAGAAAACAATAGGTCAATATCACTGATGAACATAGTTGCAAAAATTCTCAACAAAATATTGGCAAACCACATCCAGCAATGCATAAAAAGATCACCCACCATGATCAAGTGGGGTTCATCCCAGGGATGCAAGGATGGTACAATATTTGCAAATCAATAAATGTAATATATCACATAAACAAAAGGAAAGACAAAAGTCACATGGTCATATCAATTGATGCAGAAAAAGCATTTGATAAGGAACAACACCTATTTATGATAAAAACACTCAGCAAAGTGGAAGTAAAGGGGGCATACCTCAACATAATAAAGGCCATATATGACAAACCTATAGCCAATATCATACTCAGTGGGCAAAAATTAAAACTTTCCTACTAAGATCGGGAACAAGACAAGGATGCCTACTTTCACCACTTCTCTTCAACATAGTATTAGAAGTCCTAGCCACAGCCATCAGACAAGAAAAAGAAATAAAAGGCATCCAAATTGGAAATAAGGAAGTAAAACCATCATTGTTTGCAGATGACATAATAGTATACATAGAAAACCCTACAGACTCCACCAAAAAACTACTTGATTTAATAAGTGAATTTGGCAAAACAGCAGGATATAAAGTCAATATTCAGAAATTGTTGTACACCAACAATGAAGTATCAGAATCAGAAATCAGGAAAAAAAATCCCATTTACTATAGAAACAAGAAAAACAAACTGCTTAGGAATAAACTTAACAAAGGAGGTAAAACACCTGTACTCAGAAAACTACACAACACTGAAGAAAGACATTAAGGAAAACACAAATAAAAGGAAGCATATACCATGTTCATGTATTGGAAGAATTAACATCATCAGAAAGTCCATACTACCCAAAGCAATTTATAAACTCAATGCAATCCCTATTGGAATACCAATGACATATTTCACAGATATGGAATAAACATTTCAAAAATTTATATGGAACCATCAATAACCCTAAATAGCTACAGCAATTTTGAGAAAGAAGAACAAAGTAGGAGGGATCACAATACCTGACATCAAACTATATTATAAGGCCACTATAATCAAAACAGTCTGGTAGTGGCATAAGAATAGACACGTAGATTAATGGAACAGAATAGAGAGCCCAGAAATAAACCCATATCTCTATGGTCAATTAATATTCGACAAAGGGGGCAGAAGCATAAAATGGAGTAAAAATAGACTCTTCAACAGATGGTGTTAGGAGATCTGGACAGCCACATGCAAAAAAATGAAATTCTACCACCTATTGCACCACACACAAAAATAAACTCAAGATGAATGAAAGACTTAAATATAAGTTGCGACACCATAAAAATCGTAGAGGAGAACTTAGACAGAAAAATCTCAGATATTCCATGCAGCTTTTTTTTTTTTACCAATATGTCCCTTAGAGCAAGGGACATAAAGGACAGAATAAACAAATGGGATTTAATCAAAATTAGAAACTTCTGCATGGCTGAAGAAAACATCATCAAAATGAAAAGGGAACCAACCATATGGGAAAGTATATGCCAATGATACCTTGGACAAGGGCTTGATCTCCAAAAAATATAAAGAACTCTCACTACTCCACTCTAGGAAGACAATCCAATTAAAAAATGGGCAAAGGACCTGAACAGATGCTTCTCCAAAGATGACATACGGAGGGCCCAGAGACATATGAAAGGATGCTCAGCATCATTGGCCATCAGAGAGATGCAAATTAAAACCACGATGAGATACCACTTCACACCAGTCAGAATAGCCATCATAAACAAATCAACAAACAAGTGCTGGCGAGGATGTGGACAAAAGGGAACCCTAGTACACTGTTGGTGGGAATGAAGACTGGGTGCAACCACTGTGGAAAACAGTTTGGAATTTCCTCAAAAAACTAAAAGTGGAACTGCCTTTTGACCCAGCAATTCCACTGCTGGGATTATACCCTAAGAATCCTGAAACACCAATTCAAAGAACCTGTGCATCCCAATGTTCATAGCAGCACAATTTACAATAGCCAAGAATTGGGAGTAACCTAAGTGCCCAGCAGTAAATGAGTGGATCAAAAACTGTGGTACATTTACACAATGGAATACTATGCAGCAGAAAGGAAGAAAGAGCTCCTACCCTTTTAGATAGCATGGATAGAACTGGAGAGCATTATGCTAAGTGCAATAATCCAGGCAGTGAAAGACAGATACTATATGATCTCACCTATAAGTGGAACCTAATCAAGAAAACAAACAAGCAAGCAAAATTTAACCAGCAACACTGAAATAAAGAACAAACTGACAGTAACCAGAGAGGAGGAGGCAGGGGTATATTGGGGGCAAAGAAGGGGAAGGGTCATCAAGGAACAGGCATAAAGGACCCATCAACAAAGCCAAATGGGGGAAGAATTGAGGGTGTGAGGTGGGGGTGAGTGGGGCTGGGGAAATTGGCAGCAGGAAAATATTGACAAAAATCAAACCAAAACAAAACAAAAAATAGGGGGAGGTTAAGAATAGTATAGGAAATTGAGAAGCCAAAGAACTGATATGTACAACCAATAGACATGAACTAAGAAGGGTGGGGTTGATGGGATGGGGTGCAGGGTGGAGGGGATAAAGGGAAGAAAAAAATGAGACAACTGTAATAGCATAATCAATAAAATATACCAAAAAACAAATAAAAGAAAATAATAAATTTGAATTTTGTTAAAAATGGGATATTTATTTTGGTGATCAGATTGTAAATTTGATAGATTGCCTCTGTCATAATCTGACTGTGAACATTTGGATGTAAAATACTTGCTGTCTTTTCATTGATGATGTTAGAGTAGAAGTATGACCAGCATAGAGTGCTGCTGACCAGAACCTCTGTGGTAAAGTGGTTTGGTGGCCCTGCTACTGAAGGTGATTTTATCAGCATTATGTTTCACGATAATAAATGTAAATTTATGCTTTAACTGGCAAAATTTTAACATAAAAATCCTCAGGAGATTTTCACATCAACTTATATCATAATACGTGATTTTGAAATTCATTATTAAGATAAGGACAGTAAGTTCAAGTGACATGATTTGTACATGTTGCTGGCACTTCTGTGCTGATTGGATATGATGGTAGCCCATGAATCATGTGACTGTTGAACATTCACAAGTTTAGGGATTCAGCAATGACATAGCTACAGCAATTTGGCTACCTGCCTTCCAAAGGCTAAACCTGAGTCAAATAGCAGATTTTGCCTGAACACTGAATGTTTAACCTGGTTTGTTGAGGATTAATTCAGGTTCGCCTCCAAGTCCAGCTGCCTCACAAGACCAGGCACCATAGCCAGTCTCCTACTGCAGGTGCTGCATTCTTTCACGGCTCTTGCGTTGTTCTGTGCTTTCACTGGCTGCGTATCGTGACTTTAATGATAAACCACTATCAGTTCAGCTTTATTCTTACTAGTATGTTTTTTTCACTTATTTCTTATTAAGCCTCCAGTGTGTAGTATTGGTACTTAAGATATCTATCTATCATCTATCTATCTATCTATCTATCTACCTATCATCTATTATCTATCTATCTATCTATCTATCTATCTATCTATCTATCTATCTAGATATATTTCCCTTAAAATCCAATATGAAAACTTAAGAAAACATACACTATGGTTTAAATATGATTTTCTACTATTTTCTTTACCAAAGGTGCCAAGACATTTGATCAAACATTATTCAAAATGTGTCTGTGAGGATGTTTTTGATTGAGATTAACATTTGTATAGGTAGGTTAAGTAAAGCAGATTGTCTTCTTCAATGTTGGTGGCCCTCATTCAATTCAAACTGGAAGCCTGAATAGCACAAATTATTGAGTAAGAAGGACCTTCAGCTGCCTGACTGAGCTGGACTTTGGTTTTCTCCTCCTTTGGATTAGAATTTACAACATAGGTGTTCCTTGTTCTTAGGCCTTCACACTTGGACTGAAACTACACCACTGACTTTCCTGGGGTTCCAGCTTGTCGGCTGCAGATCATGGGATTTCTCAATGCCCATAATTGCATTAACCAATTCTTTATAATAAATCATTATCCATCCATCCATCTCTATTTCCATCTCTCTCATATTATCCTCTTACAAAGAAATATCTATATCTATCTATATCTATATCTAATCTATACCTATACTTATACCTATATCTAAGTCTATACATCTTACTGGTTCCGTTCCTCTGAAGAACTCTGACTTACTTATGAAGGGGACCATCTCAGGGAAGCAAAAGTGAGGACTGGGAATGAGTTCATGAAAAACAGAAACATCAGTAAATGTTCTCTTACTGTGTGGGCTACTACTAAGAAAGGTTAGACATTAACCCGCTGGAAACCTGAGGAAGCATGCTTCGGAGTTGTTTCACTGGAGGACGATGATGCTAGGACATTTATCTGTGGATTTCCAACTTCCAACGGTTGTCCTGGTGCACCGATTTCCCCACTGCCAGATGATGTCTACATGTAGCTTGGCAACCTGGTATAACTTTGGAACGTGGAGAGACAAGTGGCCCCACTTGGCCTGGAAGCACTTGCAATTGTGAGTGGAGCTATCCACCTCCATGGTACTGAAGTTGCAGGGACTAGGAGGATGTTGTGTGTAATTCATCCCAAGGATTTATTTACTATATAAATGTTATAAAACTACTGTGTTATTTTTAATATTATAGCACATAGTTTTATAACACAGTGTAAAGTTCTGTGAAGACATAGTTTTTATTTATTTTGTTAGTGCATATATCTCTAGTGCTTGATATATAGAAGAAAAAATAAACCTTTATTGAGTGAATAAATATAAAATCAGGTGTATAAGCTCATATTATCCTTTCATAAAGTAAATAGTAAGGCTTTTAAAAATATGCATTTAAGAAGTAGTCTACTGCAGTAGTCTACTGCAGAATTGTTTGTTCCTCAACAATTCTTTGTTTTCTGGTTTTTCTTTCTCCTTAGGAAAAAAAAATGAAAGTGAAAGGTGGGACCATAGGTTCTTCTGCCCACCTGGGGGCAACTATTCTGAACCACCCTCACTGGCAGGACTAGCAGTGAGCTCTGAAAAGACAGTCTTTGCCCAGGGTTGGCGATCTTGGGACCTGAGGCAATGAGATGCAGGACAAGAGGGGACCATTAAAAAGGCCTAAGCAAGGGCAGTGGGGAACCATTTTCTTTATATGTTTAAATGAAAAGGGTTTGGATGCTAACCTTGCTATTTAATCTTTATGACCTGATTTTGTGATAATTGGACTCTGTTAAGTTTAATCAGAAATATGAATTGGAGTTTCTTTTCCTTTTTTTTTTTTTTTTATCTTGACTACTCTCTCTACCTTGGGTTGTATAATAGATGGAAGTCTTTCAGTGTACTGGCCAGCGAGATAGAAATACATCCTTTTCCAAGAATGGACTTTGTGTAAGCTTAAAGGAGTTTATTAAATTAGTATGTGGGATATAATTTCATTCAAGTAATAAAAGCTGCAGCTGCTTTAAAAAATGAAGTTGTATTGCATTTGACGTTCAATCTTCAGCTCCAGCAGCACAGGTGCCCCATTCCATTGATGCAGGGCTCCTGGAGGGCCTTCTTTGGAAAGGGAAATCAGCTAGGAGACAAATGAACCTTTCTGGCTCCCATACTGTACTTGTTGGCTCTTCACTAGCAGAGGTTGGAAGTCATGGATTTCATTACTGCAGTGCATTAAGGGCCAAGGGGAAAAAATCCAATTTGCTCCTGCCTCAGTGACTTTGAGTTTTAATCAAATGGATAAGAAAGAATCATTAGCTGATGCTCTGACTGATTAAAATTCCAGTGAGAAGGAAAAGAAATGAAATTGTGACACAGCCTTGGAGGGTCACTCTTTTCCTGGCAACCCTGAGCCTATAAATTCTCACATTGTTGCTCGTTACCAGTTTTTTTACTGAACACCCATGGCATTATGGACAAGAAGGGGTGGGAAGTTCAGGGGATCCCACCAGAAGGATGGTGTCTACCCTTCCTGGAATGATCCAGTGATCAGATTATATTAATCTCCTTTGTGCTGATAAAAATTTTCCTTTTTCCTGAACCCTTGAATCTTGATTTAAAATTGCAGGAACTTTTAAATATGTGACCACAGTAATGATTACCTGTGCATTTGCAGGGCCATTGAAGGCAAGGAAGGAAGCAGCAAATGCATTCAAAATCACTTGGAAAGCTAAGACGTGCTTTCAAATGTAGAGTGCCCGTTATTGTTATTATTTTCATCTCTGTCATTACTATGATTACTGCTACTGCTACTATGAAGTTTAAGATTGCACAAACTTTTCCACACGCTTTTCTGCTTGACAGGCAGAAGCAAGAGGGGCCGTCAGTGAATGGAATTTTCCTTCCTGATTTACACGCACCTGACTCTAAGTGTAGCCCCAGGGTCCCAGGAGAATTCATCCAGGGAAGGAGATGGAATCTTGAGCAATTTTACTGACACCTCCATTTGGAGGCAAGGAAGATGCTTATGCCTTAGAGTAGGTTGGTGAGCTTCATTCATTCATACATTATTCATTCACTCATGCCTTTCCCCCTTATCACTCCAATAGAGAGTACCTACTATGTGTCAGGCGCTGTTCTTCCTGTGCTCACATCTCCCATCTTCCAAGAGGGACAAGGAGGAGCATCTATTCCTAAGTATAGTAAGAATTTCCAAGGACTGGTAAGATTAGCTGTGGCCAGAGGGCAGTGCGCCAGGGCACCTGTGAGGGCTGAGAAGAGACAGACCCATGAAGACTTGGTGAGGACAGACAATATTTAGGCAGTAAGCTGGAAACACATGACTCAAAGAAAGATTTGAAATAGTTTCCAGAAAACATGGACAATTTTTTGAATGTTTGTTTTATTTTATTTTTCAATTACAGTTTATATTCAATTTTATTTTGTGTTAGATTTGAGTGTACAGCATAGTGGTTAGATTGGCATATACTTTACGGAGTGATCCCCCTAATATTTCCGGTCTCCACCTGGCACCATACACAATTGTTACAGTGTTATCACTGACTGTATTTTCTATGCTACACGTTACATCCCATGACTATTTTGTAGCTACCATTTTGTAATTCTTAGTCCCTTTACCTTTTTCACCCAGTCCCCCAATACCCTCTCCTTTGGCAACCATCAGTCTGTTCTCTGTGTCTACGAGTCTGTTTTAATTTTGTTTGTTCATTTGTTTTGTTCTTTAAATTCTACACATAAGTCACATGGTATTTATCTCTCTCTAACTGACTTACTTAATGTAATACCCTCTAGGTTCATCCATGCCTTTGCAAATGGTAAGATTTCATTCATATGTGTGTGTATATCTATCTATCATCTATCTATCTATCTATCTATCTATCTATCTATCTATCTATCTATCATCTCTGTTTATATATCTCTTTAGACACTTCCTATGTCTTTGAAGACATCCCCTGACTAGCATCTCTGGTGTCTTGTGCTTCCTGGTGCAGTTATGGTTGGGTGCAGTTTCAGTGGGTGGGCAGGAGCTCAGTAAGGAGAAGGGTACTTGGTCCATTTACCATCCAGAGGGTGGAGGCCCTGTTTATTATACATCTTCTCCTTGTCTGAAGCCTGAGAACAGAATTATAGTAGATGTTCCAAGGAGAAATAACCATGACCTTGTCGCTACAACCACGTAGGTACATGATTGACTGGCTTTTCTCTTAGCTAGGTTTTCAGTCTTTCAAGAAACATCCCAAGATCAAGCAGATGGCTTGGTCAGCCACACTGAAAGTGGTTCTGTATTTTAGAGGTAGACTCACATTAGCCAAGCTGGTAAGACTGATGTAGAAAACCAGTAGGCTGATGTGTTTAATTCACAGTGAGAACTCTGGCACAGCTGGCCCAGTGCATGGGTGGTTTGAAGTTGGCGAGATCAGCACCCTTTTCTGTCCACAGGCAGGAGGATCAGAAGCTGGCGGAGCTAGTGGTTTAGTGGTGCCAGACTTAGCACCCATTTTACAGTGGGGATCCTCTCACCACTGGGAACAGAGGCCAAACAACATTCTAGGGTCTTTAATGATGTGACCAGTTTCCCTCTGGGTCTTTTCCCGTCAGCCTCCTCTCCCATCTCCTTTCTGGTTGATGTACTGTGTTCCTTTTCACATCTGCTCACATCTGCTGAGTCAGCTCCAGCAGTCCCTGGCCTGGGAGCTTCTACTCTTCAGGGTGATTTTGTTCCCTTTTCTCTCTTAATTGCACATCTTACAAGTCTCATGGGCTATTCCACAAGGGCCTTCCAATTTCTCAGATATTGGGGGGACCCTTCAGTTGTTTGATCACAGAGAAAGTGAACCAGTCCTAGGGATTGGGAGTTATAGTGAGGAAGTGAGTGTGAATAATGAAACAATACTTTCCATTGAACAGCATGTGTATGCTGGTTATTCATTGACAAATTTCTTTTTCTGGAACAATGCCATAATGATTTACAGTCCTCCTTTGCAGTGCTGTTTGGAAATAATCGTGAATACTGATAGCACATTCATGGTCTCCTCAGTGCACCAGAGAGCTGGTGAGACAGGAGCTGCAGAGGAAAAGAACAAGATGATTTCACAGGAAGAGGTAGCTCCAGGCACTTCTTACCCAGCCCTGGCTGGGGCCAGGGGAGGGGCCAGGGAAGGCGCTGGGTGTCAGTCGGGTGAACTCACGTGACAGGAGCTCACCTGAGGAAAGCTGACTGCATGTTGGGGCTTCTCAAATGTGCTCAGATGTTTACTTTCCATAATTAAAAACCCATTTTAATTTTGTCTTTGAGAGTGTGCCATTCATTAGATTAAGTAATCTGATCTTGAGGGAATTAATTTCTACCTTCATTGGATGCCTCCATAAAGCTAATTTCATTTTCAATTAAAAAAAGAAGTGGTTCACACACATACTCTCCTTTTTTTATTATTCTGAATCATATATTGTACAAAGCAAGTTTGCTCACTGTGCTCTAAGGGAGGTACCTCTATTCAATATTATCTTAGATAATTTCTAAAGGGCAACCTCAAATGGCATCACTGGTACCCATTATTGTTACTTGTAATGACCTGATAGATTTTTCACACCTGTAGCATTTCCCACCCATGGTAGACATGAAGTGGTGCTTTACTTTCCCAGGAATGTGTTAACAAGACCAAGCACCACTGTGCCTTTGATTTTTTTTTTTTAGAGTTCTGTGTTTCTCTCTTTAAATCATTTGTACCAGCCCTGTAAGCACTTTAATGAGCACATGCCTTATTTTATAAAATTGGTTTTGTTTTCAACTGAACAAAAATCAATTTTCCCTCCACTATCATTCTCCTCTCCTCATGGAACAAAACCTGATAACGGGTCTGCTTCATTCACTCTGCATAAAGCAGGATGAAGGAGAGAGCTGCCACTATTTGGGGGAGTAGCTCTAGTTCTTGACCAGCCTTTATGTTTCTAAAATTTCAGTAGAAATGATATCTTAATAATAGCTTTTGATATATGGGGTCTGGCACAAATAACACCCTTTTTATTACATAAAAATCTTTTATTACAAATTCATAAGCATGTAATTCTGTAACATAACAGTATCACACTCAAACACACCATATGACGTTTTAGGTGTAAATGTTCAAATTGCTGTCCATTTCATGTGAGACATTCACATGCCCTACCAACACACTCAGTGGTGTTACTTCTGCCGGACCATGCATATCAGAAGTCCTGAGAAAGTATTTCTATTTTAATTTTCATATCTATACTGGTGAATCATGAAATGTTTAATACTAGTGGCAAAACATCATCTCAGTTCAGCAACCTTGGTACTTGGGTTCTGGCTAAGAAAGAATTCAGAGTCAAGGCTCAAACTATAAGAGAACGTTTATTTAGAAAGTCACAGAGGTAGAAAAAGTAAACCATAGAAGAAATGGACCCAAGAAATGAGTTACAGAAGCAAAAGAAGGGCCCTTAAGGGCTTTTATGTGGAGGTCTCAGGGGTGGATCTCAATAGAATAGTCATCAGCTTCAGGGTGTGCCCCCTGAAGGTCATGGTCTCCACTGATTGGTCAGATTGGTTGGCACCAGGGCAGAGGGTCTTTAGTCAATGCAGCCGGTCCTGATGTCACCCATGGCCTCCCTCCATCTGATTTCGGTGTTTCCCTGGGCCTGGAGCTGAAACACAGCTGACGCCTAGATGTCATCCTTAGCAGTTAATGCCTCAGGCAGGGGTGGTGCAATGGCTTGTAGTTTTGCCCATCGCCAGGCACCTGAGGCTCTTCACCCTGGTGACCCTCTGCCCCTGGCCTGTGGTTCCTACTCTGCTCATGCCTATCTAACTTCCTACTACATTTAAGAAGATTATAGCGTGGCTTTTATACACACTGTAGTTACAGGGTGAAAAACTTTTTTTTACTCTTTCACTTTTTTGTCATATATCTATATCTACAACATCCATATCTATATCCTTTATCTGTATCTATATATCTATGTCATCTATATCTAGAGATATATTATTTATATCTATATCATCTATGTCATCTGCATACATGATATATACCATTATCATATATATGTAATTTTTAAAAGTTATTGACCTAAAAGCTCTGGACACGACTTTACAGAGTGGCCATATGCTATGAGCTGAATTATGTCCCTCCCTGCCAAATTTATATCTTAGGGGATCCCCAATGCCCCATATCAATATATTTGGAAATAGGGCTTTCAGGAGGTAATTCAATTTAAACAAAATCACAAAGGTGGGATCCTAATCTAGTGGGATTGGTGGTCTTAAAGAAGAGGAAGAGAAAACACTGTCTCTCTCCACAAGCATACACCAGGTCAGGACACAGGGCGGCAGTTGTGTGCAAGCCAAGAAGGGGGTCCTTACCATGTTCTACCTTGCTGACCTTTCTTGGACTTTCCAGCCTGTGGATTTGTGAGAAATAAATGTCCATCCTTTTCATCACCCAGTCTGAGGTATTTGTTATAGTTTCCTGAGCTAACACACCATATGTAGGAAAATCAGTCAATATTCATTCAACAAGGGAGGACCCTATGTACTTGGGGAGAAGTAATTTATTCCCACAACTAGATTGGGGAGGCAACAATAATGGAGAGATGCAGTTTCTGAATTTTCTATTTCTTTTTCTTTACTCTAGATTAGTTTGACCTTTCGCCATCACAGGCTCACAAATTGCTCCAAATCACAAGGTCTATGAGGAAGCTGTGATGATAATTCAAAGGATTTATTTTTCTACCTCTGGCTCTATTTATCTGATTACACTGTAACCAGTATTTGCTGTCATCCCTGTGGACAAAAATTGTTCATAAACAAAAAGAAATTGCACAGCCTGAGAGGAAATCAACTTGGTAAATGGGCCATGTTTTTTCCTCTTAAGCAACAGAAAACTTGTAAAAACACTTTGTTGTGCTAAAAAAAGGTGGAGGAAGGTAGGAAAAGAGGAGGAATGTTGGGACACTGAAGAAACACTGTTGGAACCTATAAGGGTTCAGGTCAATAATGTAACATTTTCTCCTGCAAAGGGCTTATTTTAATAGGTGCATGATGGTGTAATGCTATTTCTCCCACTTGGGACACATCAAAGACACATTAATTAATAAAACAGCTCTGTCAGCAAAGACATATTCATGAGTCAACTGGAATTGACCTATACTGAAGGCAGAAAACTTGGTAACCAGCAGATATCAATAATCGGTGTGAGGTCTTTCTCCATGTGTACTGCTTTTCCCAGGGTGTGAGCCGCCTCTCAACATTGAAGAGAGAGATGTGTGCTCCCTTAGGTTGTCGTCTTTCTGTGTGATGAAGTGAAAGAAGAGGGCAAATTAGCCTGGATTGCTTAGAAGAAATTGAGTTACCATGTAATCATCCAGCAGAGAGGGGGCAGGCCAACATAGACTATCCACATCCCCTGGAGTGCACTTCTGTCTCTTGTATGAATGGAGTGGCAGTTGTATATTAATCTTCCAAACCTGTTTCCTATCAGTGCTCTTGAGTTCTCATAGAACTATCTATCTTTGTGCTGCTCTTACCCATCCAGATCAATTCTTTGCTGGATCGATGCTACCATCTGTCACAAGTGGCCCCATGAGTTCTGGGAAGGAAGACACAGGCTAGATTTAGAATATTTTATTTTTGTCTATTGGGACTCCATAGTAGCTGAGAAAGTTGTCATCTCTGGTTTGGCTCAGAAAGAAACATCCTGAATAAAGAAAGAGAACACCCCCCTTCCATCACTGCAACATGTCACCATCTCCTTCCCATTTCTGTTTCTTCCCAATGCTGTAACAACCTATATCTAATGACATTGGATTCAGGAAACACATGGAGAAATGGGGAAGCTCAGCTTGTTCCTGAAATCTTTCCTCTTGACCATAAGACATAGGCTGGTGTGTCTTGGCATTTGTGATTCTCTGTCCATGTACCAGTACCCTGAGTATTTCTAGTATAACCAGGCATTTCAGCACTGATACCATTGCCTGGTACCCATCTCACGTCTAGCATCAACTGGCCAGAAAAATATCATTGCTGAGATGATAAATAACATTTAGGGGTAAAGTGAAGCTAAGATATTTTTGAACAAAAGCAAATGCATAAGTTCTTTTGAATTGGTGTTTCAGAATTCTTAGGGTATATTTCCAGAAATGGAACCAATGGGCCATAAGGCAGATCCATTTTTAATTTTTTGAGGAAATTCCATACTGTTTTCCACAGTGGCTGCACTAGTCTGCGTTTCTACCAACAGTGCACTAAAGTTCCCTTTTCTCCACGTCCTCACCAGTATTATTTACAATAGCCAAGAGATGGAAACAGCCTAAGTGGCCATCAGTAGATGAGTGGTTAAAAAACTGTGGTACATTTACACAATGGAATACTATGCAGCAAAAAGAAGGAATACATACCTTTTGTGACAGCATGGATAGAACCGGAGACTACCATGCTAAGTGAAATAAGCCAGTTGGTGAAAGACAAATATCATGTGATCTCTTATAAGAGGAATCTAATGAACACAATAAACTAATCAGCAAAATAGGACCAGAGGTATAGTATCATGGAATAGACTGACAGCAGTAAGAGGGGAGGAGGAAAGGAGGTGCTGTTTGAAAGAAGGTGAAGGGATTAGTCAAAGAACATATATGAAGGACATATGGACATGGACAACAGGGTGGGGATTGACTATGGAAATAGGGGTGTGCTGGGTGGAGGGGGGTAAAGGGGGAAATAATTGGAAAAAGTATAAAACATAAAAAAAAGTGAGTTCAGATTATGCATTAGATGGAAAAGAAAATATAAGAGTCTTTAAGGAAAATAAGAAATGGGGACAACTTTAATGAAGACACACACACATACTAGAGTCTGGAATGGTCATGCAATTTCTACTGAGGCAGAGTTACCAAGACCTGCCTCCCAACTCCTGTGTCTGGGTGATCGTCTGCCTTTGGCTGAGGAACTGAGGATGAAGTGTGAAGACACAGACAGCAGTATGGTGATAGCCAGAGAAAAAGGGGGGTGAGGGTAGGTGGAAGTGGGAATTAATGGAGACAGGAAGAGACTTTACTTTGTGTGGTGGGCACATGATGCGGTGTTTTGTTGAGTTACACGCATGAAACCTGTGTGGTTTTGCAAACCAATGTCACCTCAATAAATTCAGTAAAAAAGAAGCTTATGGGGTGTTGGATATGTTTATTATTTTGATTATGGTGATAGTTTCATGGGTGTTACATATTCTAACTTATCAGTTTATAACCTTAAGTATGTGCAGTTTATTGTACATAAGTTAAATCTCAATAAAGTTATTTTTTTTTAAGAAGAAAAAAGACACTCTTTGGATTAAACCCTTGTTCAGAATGTCTCCTTGGTCCATGGGTGGAGAGCTCCAGGGACCAGAAGTTGTTTCCTGTGCTCCCATGATTCTTCTCTCTCTTCAGTCAGCTTCCTCCCACAATTCCCTAAGGCAACTGCCAGGCCACTGCCCTCTCACTGTGGGGACTTAGGGACTCCAGAGCAGAATGAGCTCCGGAACCAGGCTAAAAATGGAGATACAGCAGTCCTCGGCAGGCCTTTGCCCCTCTCTTAACATGTTAGAGTTAAGAACTGCTCATAATCCCTGAAACCAACTAAATACAACATTGAGATCTTTCTGGCAAAAATACAAAATAATTAAAAAGTCTTTTGAATTTACCCAGGGCTTTAATATCCTCTGAAGTTATTTCTTTTAGGCAGAAAATTATTTTGTTAGCATCTTGGGAGAAAGAACAGATGGAAGTGCCTAGATTAAAGCCCCTCTATGCCAGCAAAAGAATTTATAGCGATATTGAAATGGCTTTATTCTTTCTATGAATATAGGAGGAATAAATCAGGAGGTTGTAAATATAGAACAATAATGAAGTCGATAGCTATGACTTCACCACAGCAAACTCTATCATTTATTGGGCTCACAGAGACGAGTAGCGGAGGGTCTGTGGGAGGCGAGAGAAATGTAGCACCTGGCAGTCTTTCCAAGGGTTATGAGCTTTTATGCACAGGTCACAGGATGAATTCTGTAAGCTCCCAAGGAAAAGCTCATCTACTCTTATAGATGTGAAAGTACTGGTCTTGCATATCCCCAAGTTTCACCATGAGTTTCTATGTCTGGGTGACCATCCAAACGGAAAGAGAATTTGAGAGAGCCAGACTTGAGTTCTACATGACTGCTAGTGGCTCTCCATATAGCAGTCACCTTTTAATTTAAGGAGGTGGCTGCCCGGGTCGCAGAGGTCTGGGTGAGCCCATCATGATGATTGCTGTGGGCTCTGAGACACACAACGCTAAGCCGTTTCATCAAGCGTAATCCCTTCCTGGGCATTCAGGTGGCATTAGTCCTCATCAGCAAAGAGCTCTGGTGGTTTTGGTATTTCATATGGAACTGTCCGCTCACCTCTCTGTTTCTTCATAACATTTTCTTGTTATTTTGAACTACGTAGCAGCTCAATATTCTGGAAGCAGCAAACAAGGGGGTTGGCAGTGGGTGAGGCTGGAAAGGGTCTCTCTGTTAGGGGGTTGCTTTTGCTGGGAATCTGGATTTAAAGCACAGGGTTGAGGATTTGGTTTGATCTCCTTGCTGCTGCTGCAGTGGGGGGCAAATCACGAAGGACTCAATTAGAGGAAAGTATGGGCTAAGGGGTGGTCCCACTGTGTCCATCAAGCAGGGTTGTATTTCTGAGTTGAGATAGCCAGTGGCAGCCAGCCTTCCTAGGGTGCTCTCTTTAAGTCTCCCTTTTTTCCATCCTGGAAGGGGAATCAATGAGCTGGAGGATGGATGAGATACCAAAGGCAACAGCTCTCATTGTCTGTCTATGGCTCAGGTCTTCTGGTGTTTCGCCAGCCCCTGTCCAGTAGAATAAAACACCATCTTCCTGACCCTATTCCTCATTCATATTGAACATGAGCATTCTCTGTTGAACCCTGATACAGTTTTGTTCTTCTAATTCTCTTTCATTCTGTAATTCTTCTATCATTACCTGGACGTTGAGGCTCATTGCCTCAGGCACAGAGGACACAGATTTACATCTGTGGCTTTGCACTCTCCTGTGGTCTTCAGAGCTCTGGGTTTTGATTGCAAGAGATTACAAGGAGAAGGAAATATTTTATTTGTTTATTCATTTATTGTATTTTGGCTGTTTTAATGCCAAATCTTGGCTTTCAATATTAGGAGCAAAGTCTAGAAGACTTAACAGAAAGGCTACACTGTAAACCACATGGAGGACAGGAGTGTGGAAGGGGCAAGAGCCATTCCTCTGCATGGAGAGGGGTAGGGGTGCACCAGCACCGCAGGGAGGTTGGAGGGCACTAGGAGAAGGAAACCAGGCCTGGAAGGAGGCACCTTCTGCAAGAGAAGTCCCAGTAGAGAGGGAGAACAAAAAGTCCACAGGACTTTTTTTGTGGAGGGATCCCTCATCCATGTGGGGCAACCATCACTGAATAGGCAGGTCTAAACAGAGATGGATGACATCACGCCCTCCCCCAATTCAGGCTTCAAGACCTCAGACTGGCACAGAGGAGCATGTGAAAGTTCACCAACAATATTCCCCACTGCAGATAGACAGAGGTGCTGATGGCGAACGACCCGCATGCGGTGTGTGGATCAGGATGGAGCAGTAGAGGCTGTGGGAGCATTGAAATGGGAGCAGCTCTGGGCACTTCTGTCTTTGCTGCAGAAGGCACGCATGGGATCAGATACTCTTCCACGGACACCAGGAAGACACAGAACAGCCACAGGACAAATTGCCCCACTTCCTTGATACCATGATGTTATTACATAAGTTCCCCTGAGCCCAGATATCACTAACATGGGCAGGAAGGAAACATGGGTGGAATGAGGTGGGTGAGAAGGGTTATATACTCGTAAGTGGTCTGAAAGTAGTGTAAATTCAACAGAAGTCCATCATAGAGCTAGGACCCTCCGGTTTTGAGCTTCCAAGTTCATGACCACATTATTTTAAGCTCACCATATTGCTAATGGGCACAACTACTTTATCTGCCATTGGATGAGATTTTCAATAAATTAGGGAGTCTTCCAGCAGAGTGTTGCAGGAAAATTATTGATTAGTTTTGATTTATGATATATTTTCCATCAAGTGTAGTTACTGTGGACATCAGTGGGGCTTGGCTTAAGGAAAAGAAACATGTGCAGAGGAAAGTAACCTGAAACTGGTCTCACTTTTTATTCAATTCTCAATGGTTGTACAACATACCCAAACTGACAGAAACGCGCTGTGCAGGGTGTTGAAGCCAGAAGTCTAGATTACCAAAGGAGGAGGCACTTTGGCCGCGGAGACACCCATGAGTTTACGGGAAGCAACCTGGCAGGGCTTTGACAGACATCCATGCTGCCTTTTGGGTCACACTAACCACAGGGCTGTATCCTTCTAGACTGCAGACAATGGCCTTGCCTCCTGTCAGCTTTCTGTGCCTCCTAGGGCTGCTCCTCCTGCTTTCCCCAGACTCCATGGGCCCCCTCACTTCCCTAGGTATATCAACTGAACCTCCACCATGGCTGCCAGTCAGTTTGGCTGGACCTCTATGTCCTGGGGAGTGCTCAGGTTCTCTTGCTCTTCATAACCGACTCAGTCCTCCTTTCCTCTTTTTCTGGCTTGCCTGTGCCTGTCTGGTGTCAGAGTGCTGGCCTCCACCCTTCCTGTCCCTTTGTGGCCAGAACCCTCATTGTGAGAATAGTCCTGGCTCTGGGCCTGGAGAAAAGTCACCTAGTCAGAACAGCGAATTACAACTCAGAAGGTTGCTTAGTGAGCATAAAATTGGAGCAAGGATAGCTGGATATTCTTAAAGCATGTTTCCAATGTGCTGTGGTAGCAAGATACAGTGTCCTTTTCAACTCTGGGGCTATTTTCAGAAAAAGATCTGGGAGGAGCCATCTAAAATCCAGGGATCCATCCCTCCCCATGAGGTTGGAAGAACACAAATGCACACCTCCCTTCCTCCTTTTTTAAAATTATTCCTTTCATTCACCAAAGGCCACTACAACTACAGCACCATGTGTTAGGTTTCAGGATAGCATTTCATCCTTTTTTAGCTCCATTTGCATCACTTGCTTCCTGATACGGTTTTGAGGAGGTGCCTTAATCTCACCAGTGATGTATTTACAGGTCTTATCATCCAACAGATCCCTTCTGGGAAGATTTTTGCTGACGAGTGAATCTGACCCCCAGTGGCAAGTCCTGGGTTTCCAGATGGAGAATGACAACTGCTGACCTACTTTCGCAGCCTGGAGGGGCACAGGTCATCTGTTCCCCTTGGGATCACAGCTCCCAGCCCTGTCCCTGTCCCTTTGCCTATTAAGCTCCTGAGGCAAGTGGGGCTTCTTCAGGGAGGTGTCTCTGAGTCTTATGACCAGGAAAGACCCTCTGGTACTGACCTCCACAGCACTGCGCACCATCTTCGTAGTGCTCAGCAGGGATACTTTTACCCATATTGGAAGTTTTATTTGATTAATGTGTATATTAATTTCCTAGGGCTAAAACAAAATGCCATAAGCTGGGTGACTAAGAGCTACAAAAATTTATCACCTCACAGTTATGGAGACCAGACATCTGAAATCAAGGTGTCATCAGGGCTGCACTCCCTCTGAAGGCTCCAGAGAAAAATCTATTCCAGGTCTCTCTTCTAGCTTCTAGGAGAATCAAATGCTCCCTGGGACTTGCAGGCGTGTCACTCCACGTTTTGTCTTCGCATAGTCTTCTCTGTGTGCTTGTCTGTCTCTGTCCAAAATTTCCCCTTTTATAAGGACAGCATGAGTATTGATTTAGGACCCAAGCCTAAGAGATTCATTTTAAGTAGGTTACCTTGAAAAGATCTCCTTTCCAAATAAGGTCACATTCTGAGGTACCGGAGGTTAGAAAGTCAGCATTCAAATTTTATGAGACACAAGTCAGCCGACAACGTGCCACTTTATTATCCAATCTGTCCTGTCTTTCTTTTCCAGTCCCAATATTCGATCTGAGTTGTAGAAAAACACAGCAGATTTACTCCTTTCTTCCCTCTTCTGGATTAATGAACAGTTGAAAGAGGTGGGGCAACAGAGTTTGCTTTACAGATTTGGCAAATGAAAATATAGAATGGGACCCTGTGGGTCTAGGACCCTGTGGGTTTCTCAAACAAACTCTCCTGTGAGGCTGGCAGTTTCTCCCACTGCTGCAAACCCCACAGGTTTTTACTGGAAGAGGTTTTGAGGTTTTCTTTTCCCACACTGGAACCCTGGGTTGCATGGTCTTTCTCACTCCCCAGTTGTTCCTCCCAGTTTATCCACATGCAAATGTGGGAATCCTGGTCCACCAGCCGCAGCCTGGTTGTGTGTGCTCACCACTCAGGTGTCCAGTCTCCACCCCGCCTACCAGGTGGATGAATGTTTCTTCTTTAATTCCTTGGCTGCCAGACTTCCATACAGTTTTATTTTCTGGCAGTTCTGGTTATTTTTTGTTTTTAGATTTGTTGTTGTTCTTCTTTTGGTTGTTTGAGGAGACAAAGTGTATCTACCTAGGCTTCCATCTTGGCTGGAAGTCCAAGTTTTCATAAATATACTTCTCTTTTTCTAAAACAGTCTAATAAAAGCTACTCAAATTATAAAATATTTAATCAACTACAATTAGTTTGAAAGGTACAGGGAATAGTCTGAGTTCCTTTCTTTTAAAGTAAACACTCCCTTTTAGCTTGAAATAACAACTATTCAACTTTCGCTTTCAACATGGGGCACAAAGTTACTTTCATCTTGGAAAGGCAGTGGCCTGTTAACAGAAGACTCTGAAAATATCTTTCCCTAATATACTTAGTTTGATTAACAACATTGCATCATCGTTATTTTCTAATTATTGCCATACATTTTATTTACACTGAATGAACAAAAATTAATAGTATAAAATAATTTTATTTTTAAAAATTTTACTTAAGATACATTTGGGAACATTGAAAGATTTAAATGTGTGCTGGCTGAGAAGCCAAACTGAAGTCAGCCTCAGAGGACGGCCTGCCTTGCATGGACACAGCTGATGGAAAAACTGCCTGGAAGCTTTCCTGTGATTTAGTCCTGAGGCTTGGATGTTAGCATTATTGTGGGAGATTGCGTTTGTTTCTAAGGGAGCACTGAGGATTTGGGACTCTGGCGCTGAGCCCCATCGATCTGTTTGGATGATTTCAGTTCCCTGAAGCATAAACTTCCTGAGCCAAGAGATGTTCTTGAGGCTCTGGCACTAAAATTGTTTATTTTAACACCTTGGGAACATCCTCCACTTTGCAGAAGTGTCCAGGACAAATAATTACGCTTATGACTATGAAGAAATACACCTTTGAGTTAACAGAAGTTTCCAAACTTCATTATTACTCTAATATTTTGACATTGAAGAATTAGGTTCTAACATTGCGCTTGAAGTTAAGGCCAAAGGACTCTAGAAAAGTTATAAATAAGGCCTTTAGGGGGTAAATTTTTTAATTAGGGAAGCTGCACAATTCCGCAGTTCAACGGTAGATAGAGCTATAGTGAAATTTCATTTAGCGTGAAATCAACCGTGGCCTTGCATTTACAGTGAATGCCACTTGAAGATTCAAGTTGGCACAGGCTTGAGACAAACACTATTCAGCCCCGTGACAGAAAACAAAAAGGTGAGACAAAAGAAGGGTAAGCGGCCCTGCGTAGGAAGCAAGGTTTTTCCTGTCTCCATGTTCTGTCCTCTTAAGTCACTGGGTTCAGCTCTCCTCCTCTGCCCCAATTTGTGGAGCCCAGGGCAAACTGAGGGCCTGAAAACTGTGTTGGAGGGAGTAATATACAAGGGATTAGATCAGGAAAGGGAAGGATTAGCTGAAATGTTCTTATGGAACCACTGAGCCCAGGAAAAAAGGAAATCCCTTTTGTTTGGGATGGGGCTGAGCTCAGGATTGGGATGACGGGCTTACCTGCTGTACTGAAGGAGGGAAGTGAGGGAAGAATAAAGGCCAAGAGTAGCTAGTGGTCAAGAGCTGGTTGGGAGGTGCTGGAGGTCAGTGTGGACATGCTGACTGGACAGTGGCATGGCCCTGTCCCTACTTCCTCGGGTCTTTATGGATGACACTTCTCTGCTTCCCCTTAAAGCACTGATGCTTCTCAGCTAATATGAGTTGAATGGTGTTTTCACAAAATTTATGGGCACCAGAACATCACAATGTGATCTTACTTGGGATAATAGTCTTCGTTGATGTCATTAAAATAAGGGTTTCAAAATGAGATCATCTGGATTAGAGTAGAAGCTAACTCCAATGACAGTGTCCTTATAAGAGAGAGAGGAGCCAAAGACACAGAGATGGGGCCATGTAAAGACGGAGGCAGAGAGTGGAGAGATGCATCTTCAAGCCAAAGTTTGCCACCAGAGCCTGGGAGAGACGCCTGGAACAGATCTTTCCCACAGAGCCTCTAGAAGGAACCCACTCTGCAGGCACCTTGAGTTTGCTCTTCTGGTCTCCAGAACTATGAGAAAATAGATCTATGTTGATTGGGCCTCCTAGTTTGTGGTGCTTTGTTATAAGAGTCACAGGAAACTAATACATTTGGGTACCAGACCTTGTGAATAACTTAGAAAAATGAGAAAAAATGAGTGTTTTATAAGCACATTGTCTATGCTTGTCTTGGAACATGGTGCATCAGGTGCCACTCCTGCGTGGAGAACATTCAGTCCAGTTTCAGACACACAGAAACAGGACGGCATAGTGTAGCAAGGGCAGAAGCAGAGGCATATGCAGCCGCTTTGGGCACCGGCGGAGTTGATCTGAGGTCTCAAAGAGGGAAAGTAGGGATTTTTCTGGTGGAAAAAAGATGAGGGTATGACAGGTGGACGCATAATAAACACACACAAAAAGACATTGGGAAAAAGTGCTAAATGAGTTCAGAGAAACACAAGGGATAGATAAGCCTGGACAGCTGATTCTTGGTGCGGGGTCAGAGGTAGGGAGGGACGCAGCAAGAGAAGGAGCTGGGCAGAGACAGCACAGACAGAAACGTCCCAAGGCTGTGAGGCAATAGTCTTACCTTGGTGCTCTATAATTCCAATTTTAGTTTTCACACTCCATCGTGCTTCAGGTGTCATTCACGGGTTTATTCATATCTTGGACATCTCATGCCTGGACATGACAGCCAACTGGGGGTAGTCTCCTGACCTCCGCTCACCCCCCACTGACTGGTTTCCAGCCTACACCCAGATCAGTGCCTCCAGGGTGTTCAGACTGACCCAGACTCCAGGCCACAGAGCCTCGCGTGCTCTGGGTAGTGAGATGGGGGCCTAGATGCTACCTCCCATTCCCCGCTATAAGCCTCACCCTGCCCTGCCCTTCCGTGTCACGCTATTATCTTATCCTTGGAACAAATATTTCTATTTGAGGTGTTCTCTGCCCTCCCCATCTTCTCAGGGCTCTTTTGCACCTTTCAGGGCTCTGAGCGGCACCTCTGTCCACACTCGGGTCCCCGTCCACCTCTATCCTGAGCCATGTCCGATTGCCCTGTGTTTGCCCTTCATGTGATAGACTGGTGCTATGTTGCTCATAATCATGTTCATTTGTTTACTGCCTGTCATCCCTACCCCCACTATCCATGCACACACAGCACTTTGTCAGCTCAGTGGGACAGGGATGTTGCCTGTTTTAGTCCTAGCCAGGGGCTGGTGCTGAGGTCAGACTGGGTGTGTTGCTTGTGGATTGTTGAGGAAAGCGAGGCACAGGGGATGTCCAGCCATGGGGCTGACAGAGACAAAGCTTCCTCCAGTCCCTTGGGCAGAGCGAGATGACTCATGTGTAAACGAGCACGGATGAACAACCATGAGAGAGCCCAGCCTGTTCCCTCTGCAGCTTGTGTCCTCTCATCACCTCCGGCCATTTACACTTTGGGACCAGAGTCTCCCACATCCCTCCAAGGATACAGTGCCATCCTCTAAGTGTGTGAGTCTCAGCTCTGTCTCTGGCCTCCACACAGTTTCCATATGCAGTAATAGCTCCCACGGTTGGCAGCAGAGCTCATCGCGGGGGCCTGCCCTTGATGGAGCATGTCGGGGTTTCAGGAAAAGGAGGCTCTGTAGCTTGAGAAGTTGATTGCCATCCTCCGCCCCATTTCTTATACACACCCAGAGAAGGTGGAGGAGCAGTTGTGTCTTCCCCACTCTGGATCCTTGAGGATGAGGAGCACCTTGGTGGTGGATGGAGCATTTTAGCTAGGTTGGCGGTGAGAGCAGGTGTGTATTCACAAGGTTGACTCTCATAGCCTAAGCTGGATGGATGCAGGAGAGGAGGCTGCCAGGGGAGCGGATGGTGATGCAAAAATCACCCTGGCTCCCGACTCACTCTCTCTGTGCCCACCACCCATTCCCTTCTCCCAGGTTTTACACCAGCTTGTGTCTGGCTAAGCAGTGACCAGCACTGAGTGAAGAACACAGTCACCTCTCCTAAAGCATTGTTGTGGGGCAGCACGGATAATTGCTTTTTCATTCACTTGTAGAGTGGACAAAATATCTAGAAGTGATTAAGCAATTGAACACTTAGTGATACTTGCTAATTAAATCCAGACTCATGTCCTCTGATAAGCAAAGTCATATCTAACCACACCAGGGTCACATCTACACACAGAAGTCTGAATACTTACAAGAAATAAGAGTTTTTTGAGGTGACCTGCACAAAGGGGGGAAGGCTTCCAGATGCCAAGATCATAGGTGGCATTCTCAGGGCGATGGCAGAGACATGACACTCCTTCCCTGAAGTTTATCCCTCTAGCCCTTCCTCCAGGGATGGGCCTTCCCATCTGAAGACACCTGGGAAGCCAGAGAGTGAGAGAAATGCCACTCATTATCAATAGGACACCCTCAAACACTATGTATAACCCCTGAAAAAGCTCACAGTCCCTATCTGGATGTGACTCAGGAAAAGTGGGTTTGGTTTTGTCCCTCTTCAATCCCTTTTCTAGGATGTCCCTATACTCCCTTCTTTCCATAAAGTACCCAAGGGCCCCAGAGCTCTTCTCACTTTGGCTCCTCTTCACACCTTTAGGAAACTTTAAAGGTCTCATGCACATTCAGTAAAACAATAGAATTATTGTTATAATTATTGACTTGATTCCACTGTTAATGTCTTGATAAAATGACTCATTAATCTCTGTAAAAATAATTCACTTATATTCAAGTACAGTTGAGTGTCCACCACTTTCATGTGCATAATTTTGTGTTGCCCTCAGCAACCTGTGAGGTGGAATAATTTTTTTTTTCCTCTGCTTTATAGTTGACAGCACAGTGTGGCAAACGTGTGGCCAAGACACTCCTGGTAAGGGGCTGAACCAGGATTTGAACCCAGGCCTACAAAGACTGGATCAAAAATAGAGTCTTCTGCCTTCAACTGGAACATTTTATTAATCCACAAAACCTTTGCATAATAATATGTTCTTGGTGATAACATTGTAAACAGTGATTATTAAAAACTTGGAAAACACTCGAGGTTATAAAAAAGAGTATAAACACCAATTTCTCACCACAAAACAATCATTATTACACCTGGATATACTTTATTTTCTCTTAAACATTTTAATATACCTTTCCATAGTATATGCAAAATCATTTCATTAATTTAGCTGTTATCCATATTCCCTCTTAATCTATCATGAGAACTGTGAGGTTCTTCAAGAGTGTTTGAGAACACTGGCAGCCCGACACACATCTTGAGAATGAATGGCAGTGCATCTAACCCGGGCTTACTCATTCAAACTTTAAAAAATTTCTCCCTTTCAGAGGCAATCCCATTGTGATCATCTTTGCACATAATGTTTGTTTGCATTTTGACTATTGGGGGGGAGACAGAATCCTAGAAAGTGTCTTTTCTAAGTGCTTCTGTCTACCAAGTCGGGGCTCCAAAGGGACAGGTAGTTTCTAAAAACAAGATTTCATGGGACATTATGCCTTAAGTTGCAGGAAGAAACTACTTAAAAGAAAGTGTGGTTGATCAAAACCATTTGTTTCTCTTTACCACCCCACACCCATCAAATCTCCGTGAGCCAGAGCCTCATTTCCTCAGCTTTTGGAAGTTTACAGAAAACTGATCTAGTCTTTGCATCCTAGAAGACGTTCAGCCTTCCCTGACCAGGTTGCTACCAATGTTAGAGGGGCACAAATGCCCCCAATCCCTTTCTGGCAAGTCCCTGGAGTGTTTTAGGGGCAAGCTCCCTGCCTACTGTGTGGTAAGCGTATAGGGCTCTCAGGTAATGAGAGCTCAGAGGATCACCTGCAGTCCACTGCTCCCCTTCTTCTCAGTTTTCCCAGTAAACCCCGTTTTGTGTGGCACCAAATTGTGCTATTAGTGTGAGAGGGCACCTCCTTTGGGTGACAGGGGAGGTAACTTCATGGAAGTTTCTCCAATTACAATGTACCAGGTAACCACGTAATGGATGTTAGGTGAGTGCTCCCCATTATTACATCGCAAAAGGTGGGGATCACTTTTTGCATTATAATGTCCTGGGGTTGGTAGAATAGCCACTGCCTCCGGAACAGTGTGAAACCTACTGGGCTTCCTGGGGGTGGGACCAATGACTGGTCTCACGAGTAGAGGACTGGCCAAGGGAACCTACCGCTCTCTAATCATTCTTTCATTAACGTTATTGAATGCCTTCCTATCAAGATGATGTACTGGGGATTTTATATACACTATTGTATTTGAATTTTAATAACAATATTAAAAGTATAGTATAATAATAATGAGAATTTTAAAAGTATGAAGATTGGAAATTAGAAAAAACAAAACTCTCACAGATAATATATTACAATGTAAATAAATATATTGTTGGAATTTTTAATAAAGATAGCTTGTTAAATTAATATATACATATTAAAAACATTGCTATATATAAGCAACATGCAGTTAGAAAATTAAATTTAAAAAGCATTTAAATAGCATTAAAACAGTAAATGTATAAGAA
>PVJD01007531.1:0-83256 GCA_004026545.1 Mormoops blainvillei
GACACATTACTCTGAGAATAAAGTGGGCCCCCAGGGCTGGCAAAAAATGTCACTGAAAATCAGACAGCGCCGCAGAGAGGCTGGTCATACACTTGGTCTATATTCTGCGTGCCGGCAATAAGTAGAGCGAGCTCCAGGCCGCTCGGGGGTCCCCAGGAGGGGTGGAAACATAGACCCTGTGTCCTCTTCACCTGACTTCCGAGTCTCCGAGGCAGAGAGGCAGGCTGGAGGTAACAATAACCGAATGAGACAGGCGTGTTTGTCGAACAGAAAGTTCCCCAGCTGAACTTGCGTCCTGTGAACCTTCCAGAGGGGAAATGGGAGTTTTCGGGTGGTAAGGACAGGGCGGGCAGGGGACAGCCCGTGGGCCGGGCCCTCCTCTGGGCCCTGGGCCCCGTTCCGTGCAGGGCTGCCGGAATCAGACTCCGTCCAGCTGAAATCAGCTAGCGGGGGACGGCAAGCCTTTGTGAACCGGCTTGGAGTGCACCGTAAACCTTAAAAGGGGGAAAGGCTCCAGGGTGCGCATCCCTGATAAAACTCGGGGGGCCTCAGGGTTCTGCCCGGGGAGCTGAGAAGGATGAAGTGCTTTTGGGACAAGAGCCAGGCTGTCTGCTGTCTGTGTCTCTTAACTCGCTAATCTAGGTGCTGCAGCCTGCCAGGCCCACACTCGAAAACCGAAATTCCTGCACAGCATACATTGCACACATGTACACACATGTGCACGCGGATGTGTATACATACCCCCATGTATATATGTGTGTTTATATATGTCTGTGTACATATCTATACACACACATTTTCCCTTATAAATAAACTTAAACTTTATTTTCAGTCGTTGGGTGACCCTAAGCGGGGAAGTTGGGGTTGAAAAAGCCGGGCAGGAAATTGTTATTCTGTAGGTTATATAGCTACATGAAAATGTCCCCAAAATCCTTAGTTCCAAAGTCTCATATTTAAAAAGAAATCCGAAGTAGTGCAAACATAAAGGCAAATTTGACTTTAATACACAAACCTGCCTAGCACCTCGGATCGGTCCAAAGACAAACGCTTTTTTTTTTCCTAAAGGGTAAGCGGGCAAACGGTCGTCCTCGTCGGGAAAGTGCGTGAGGCGCGTGGTCCCTCGGGGAGGCTCACCGGGCTCCGGCCTCGGGTCCCCAGATGCCAGAGTCAGCCTCGCACAGAGGCAGCAGGCTAAGCTGTAAGAGCAGAGCTCCGGCGAGGAACTTTGAGGCAGTAAATATCACTTAAATTCCTCTCACGGTTGGAGCTGGTGTCCAAAAAAAAAGCAATATTCCCCAGCAAGGCTGTCGGGAGCAAGCCTGGGTCTGGCCGTGTATCATCTGAACGCTGAAATTAGCAGAGGAGAGAGACAGCGAGTTAATATCGCCCCACCGGCCACTTCGAGAACAGCTTAGCTGTCACCAGAGAAATATGGCAAGGGCATGGCCGGTCATCAGTGACCCCCCCCACCCCCATGCAGGGCGGCCCCGAATCCTTGGCAGCCAGAACTGGATAAATCATTCCCACTGTGACAGAAATAAACCTCCTGAAATATTTCAGGGAAACCCACGCAAGCGGGAGCGGAAAGCCAGTCAGGGTCTCCGAGCGGCCTCCTGCCTCGGGCACTGCCCCCCAGTGGGTGAAGGGCCAGTGCCCCCCGGGAGGGTGGGTGCTGGGAGGGGGCGGTTCTTCCAGGAGCCCTGATGAGGTCTGTAAACAACTGATTCTCTGTGTGCGTGTGGATGGCCTTCCGAAGGGAAAGAGGGAGGAGTTACGTGGAGAGGGAGATTGAAGAAGGGGAGACGGAAGCAAAGGCGGGAGACAGGGAAATCAATAAAAAGGAAATAAAAGAGAGACGGGGGTGGGGGAGGGAGCAGGAGGCCAGAAGAGAGGGAGTGAAACCTTTTTTCCAGAGAGCACACTGAAGATAAATATTGCAATCTTGGAGCTTTTTAAGGCTCTTGAAACTGTCCTTCTATTATTCTTCCCCTTCGCTTTTTTCTTTTTTTTCTTTAAATGTTTTGCCTTTAAACCAGAGATGATTGAAGTTTCAGATGAGCACGGTCAGCCTCTGCTCCCGGGCCTTTCAGAGCTCGGCCAACTCCAGGCAAAATTGTTCCCTTTGTCCCTGTCCCCTTTCCCTCTCCCTGACCCCCGCTCCCCAGCTTCCTGCTTCCAGGACAGGGACACTGTGCAGAGAACAGACTCCTTCAGGAGTCCCAGGAATTCGGACCCCAGGGGCCTTGGGAGCCAGTGCCCGGCCGCAAGCAGGAGGCCACCAGCCCCCAGGCCTGGAGCCGCTCCGGGGGTTGGCTGAGGGGACTGTCTCTGAGCCACCCTTGCAGGGAGCCACCCTGGAGGAGCTCAGCACTAGAAGTTTTGCTTGCCCTGGAGAAAACGAGGGGTGTTTGAGAGTGCACCCCTGGGTCTGGAGCTCAGAGTGGCTGTAAAAGCCAGGCCGACCCGCGGGCTGCGGGGAGACAGGGGCTGCCTGGCAGGGAATCATAAAGGTCATATTTCCGTTTCCCAATGAAGCGTCTCCTAGGAAGGGGACTTAAAAACAGTTTTATTACTGCCCAATGAGCTGGCAATTGCTGCCGACGGACCCTGGAGGAGACAATGCACGGCCCCCCACACACACTTGCACGTGACCCACAGCCCGCCACAGGGGTCTCTTCCCAGGGCCGCTGTTGAAGGTGTGTGTCTTATTAGCCAGCGCGGGGTCTCTGGGGCCTCCGTGGTTTCACGGCGCGAGGCGGCGGCTGTCTCAGGGCTGCTTTGCTGCTGAAGTCCGGGAGCAGGACATGACATGCAGGCGAATCTTCTTCCTTCCTCGCCGTCTCCTGGAGCGCACCCGTCCACGTGCAGGGCATGGCGTCTCAGAAAAAGGAAGCTTCCTCAGCCGAAATGAACCTCTGGTTTTTACGTCACAAGCCATATAAATCGACGTGCTCCTTAATTTAGTGATTTCAGGGAATCGGTGAAGGTGGATTCAGATCAAATCCCAACCAGCGGTTTCAAAAAGACAGGGATCACCCTGTCTTTTTTAAGTTTGGAAGTTCGATTTCGTTTCAAGAAATAACGACCCTTTGCATCTGGTGTTCGGCTAACAGAGGAGCGTGATTTAGTTCGGATTCCCACTGAACTGGGGCTGATCAAGGGGAAAGAGGCGCGTTAGAAACCTAGATTCCAAATATGCCACAGACGAGCGCCGCGAAATGGCTTTTATTTTTTGTGAATGCGTGTGTGTGTGCGTGACCCTCCCTTTCCCCCTCCTCCTTTTTAGAAAAGAAATGATGACTTTTTCAGGCCTCTGCTTCCAGACGCGAAGGCGGCGGCGTTTGAAGTCAGGAGGGTGCAGGCTGGGCGCTGCTAATTGGGTGCACCTGGCGCGCAGCTCAAAGTGCAGCCAATGGGGCTCCGGCCTCGGCGCTGGCCGCCCGCACGCGGCCACCTGGAGGGAGAAGGCCTGCTGGCCCAGGCCACAGGTCACGGTGCCTGGTGCAATTCCAAGGATGGCTCCTGCACCGGAGTGGACGGTGTCACCCTATGCTACCGGGCCCAGAGCAGCTCACACGGGCGGACACACGGGAAAGTCACGCCCAGCCGTCAGGAAGGGCGGCCGGGGTGGCGGTGACTGCCCTTCCTCCAGGCAGAGCTGCGTGGGGCAGGGGCAGTGTCTTTGGGGTCGGGGCTGCAGGGCAAGATGTCACCCGAGGCCATCAAGGTGACAGGTAGTCATGCTACCTCGGGAAGGGACCGCTTCCAACGAGGAGGAGACGTGTGCTCCCATCTGCCTCTGGGGCTTGGAGAGGACCAGGTCGGGGAGGGGCCGGGGGCCGTGCAGGCTCGTTGCCGCTGCCGACTGGCCTGCGACGGCGGCCGGAGGACTCACTGCGGCGGGCTTCTGCTACCCGTGACTGGTCGGAACCACCCTGTAAGACCAGCACGCCCCCAGCGACCCCGACCTCCTGCCGCCACACCCACAGGGCCCAGACCAACTGGACATTCGTGAACCCCAAGTGCACGTAGGGCGGCGTGGAGGGCGAGGTTAATACAGGGCATCAAAAACGCACTTTTACTAAGTTCTCTTAATTGCGGAACTTGGATAATAGGGAAAGATAAAAAAGGCTGGAATCACCCCTAATTTCACGCACCAGAGATGTAAACACGGTGCTGTGTTTTCTCTGGGTGGCTTTCCTAGGGGGACGTCGTGCGCTCTCTTTCCCCGGGTCTCAGCTCCCAGATGGAGGTTTAGAGTCACACAGGAATGTCTGTGAAGCTCTGCAGGACTCACTTACCCTGCCAGGAGGAACCGGAGAATGTCCCCAGGACCCAATCCCGGGGCAACTGCGAGGGGAGGGGAGGGGATGTGCTCGGGGCTCACTCCCACCCCCTCCTGGGGGCGGGGGTTGGGGGTGGGCAGGCTGAATCTGGGAGCTGCGGGGTGAACTCCCTCCCAGGGAGCTGGCGGTAGCCCAGTGGGCTGGCTTTCAGCCCCCCATCACCCACGTCCCAGACACGTCCCCAGCACCGCAGCTGCAGGGGTGGCAGGTTTGTGGCGCCTTTGATCCAAGCAAACCAAGTACGTCACAGGCGAGCGCCCGCGGGCGTGGGCCGGGCAGGCTGAGGGTTGCCAAACTGACAAACACATCCCCAGGAAAGCCTTCCAGCTCCCACTCGCCCCAGCCAGCTGGCAGCAACACTGGCTCACAATTGACCTGCATGGGACACTGGGACATGCCAGGTCCTCCCCTGCAATGAAGAGCCCAGAACGAATTGCTGGGGAAGCTGGTCTTTCTCCCGCACCATCCTGCGCTTTTGGGGCAGGTGTTTCTGACACGCTCTCACATTCGTCTTGAACGTCTGAGGTGTAAAGCTCCAAGTCTTGCTGTCAAACTTTCTTCTAGTCAAACTTTCAGCGGGGATTAGGGGGAGCTCGAAACACAGGAATGAGGGAGGTAGCCCACTCTAGTCTCAGCCCCAGAGTGTGGGTTTGGGAGAAAGCCATCGGACTATCACTTATTCATTCCTGAACCCCTTTGTGCCAACACTGGCCCGGGACGGTGGGGTCAAAGAGGACTAAAATGCCATCTGGACCTTGTGGGCTTTAAGTTTTAACGGGGGTAGACCCGTCATCAAATAATTGGTGAAAAACAGGGTGTGAACATTCTGAAATATTGCCAGGCGCTCAGCTGCGTTTCAAGCCGCATGCTCAGTACGGCTTTCCTCAGCCTGCGGATGGCTCATCGGGAGGCTCTTCCAAATTGAAAGCGATGAGTCCAACTGTTAAAATGACAAGACACGCACTGCAGAGTGTCCCCAAAGCCTGGAAACGCAGAGACAGGACTGTGTTTCTTGAGCCTTTTTGACAAGGCAAACAGCTGAATCTGCTTCTTCAATTTAGAGGTGCTTCACCTGGACAGGGATTCGCAGATCGAAGGAAAACATATTTGAATGTGTCATTTGACCAAGCCCCTAGTGTCCTGTGTGCCCATCAAGTGCCCACACGGCTCTGGAGGCGAAGGGCAGGCGCAGGTGCCCGCTGCGGGGAGGGGAGTTTGGCCTGAAGGAGGCAACGTTTGTGCTGAGCCTTGAAAGATGAGGGTAAACTTGTCAAGACAAAGGTCGTACTGGGAACGGTGGGCGGGCCCTCAGGAAGGCTGGGAGCCCAGGGTGAGTCTTTGTTCTGGCACCCACAGGGGGCTGCTCTGGGTGGTGTCCCTGCTTTCTGGCCTGCGCCTGAGCCAAACGTGGGACAGGGGGCCTGCCTACAGCAAAGGTCCCCCACCCCTCATGAGAAAAGGCCCTGCCAGCCTCCCCCGTGGCAGGCTCAGGGGTGGCGGCGTCACCACGGCCCTCGCTCAGGCCCGCGGCCCCCGCCATGCACGTGGGACGCCAGGGAAGGCAGAGGGCACGTTTAGGAACCTGACGCTTTGTCACAGTTGCCCACTGAGAAATCTTAAGGCATCTCCTTCCTGATGACTCGCTCGGACTCGGGATCACGGAGCAGGTATGGCTGGAATGAACTGT
The DNA here is from genome assembly GCA_004026545.1 of Mormoops blainvillei. Lineage (NCBI taxonomy): Eukaryota > Metazoa > Chordata > Mammalia > Chiroptera > Mormoopidae > Mormoops > Mormoops blainvillei. The sequence continues at coordinate 6,034 of PVJD01007531.1, forward strand.
AGCGCCGGTTCTAGGATGACGACTCTTATTTCGGAGGTGAAGAAACTGGGGAGAAGGGACCTCCCTAGGACCCACCGGGGATGACAGACATAGGCCTCTTCCAACCCGTAGCTTCTCTGAGGTGCGAGGAGGGAAAAATCATCCATTGCACGTATGGCGTTAACGACCCCCATCAGTCACCCATCAGCTTCCCCGTCATCCAGGCGATGACGTAGCTACCTAGTCTCTGGATGCCGCCGCTGGGCCCCGGCAGTGCTGGGAAGCGATGACCATGAGCAACCTGCAGCCCCGGTGGGCAGGAGAGAACCCCTTGGACGTACCACAGCGCTCTTTGCACTACAAGGGATCAAGTCCGTGGAAGGTCGTGTGGGCTGGAGGCTCGGGGAAATGAGGGCTGAGAAGGGCTGGGAGAGGGAGAGGGAGCCAGAAGGGCGGGCAGTGGGGGGCGCTGTGGACACCCTGGGAGCGGCCCAGGGCGCCGCACCCACACCAGCCAGCGCCTGCTTCCAGCTCGCGGGGTCACAGGCTTCCGCGCACAGCGGTTCTCATCACCCAGGTTGGCCAGGGCTGTTTGCTCCCTCTCCACACAAGGGAGCCCAGGGAGGGAGGCCCGCGTCGTGCAGACTGCAGCGTTCCTCTGCTCTTCTCCTCGGCGGACCGTTCCGGTCCGTTCGGGAACCGGACTTGCTCCCTTTGGCCAGCGAGCCCCGCAAGGAGGACCGACGCACGCCTCGGGGTGCCCGGGCCCCCCGCCATGTGTTCACACAGCCCCGAGCAGACCGCAGGGGTCCCTAAATTGCCCAGAGCAGCTTGTAGCTGTGTGCCAGGGGCCAAGGACCCTGCGAGACAGTGCCGACACCACGGGTGACGCCCACCCAGCTCCGGGCCCTACCCCGCTGGCACCTCACACCCGCCGGTCAGACCCGCCCAGGACAGAGACCCAGCAGTGCACAGCCCCCTGCCCGCTGGTCCTCAGCAAGGGCTGGATGTGAGGGGCGTGGGGACAGAGGAAGAAGGAGACCCCAGAAATGCTCTCGTTAGTTATATTCTACACAGAGCAGGCCCTCGGGCGGCCACACTAGGTGTGGCACAATGTCCACGTGAGATGACACATCCACACGTGGCAACGAGCATAAGACCGACCTCACGTGACCAAGGCCGAGTCTCCCGGCAGACGCTGGCGTGGGGCGGGAGGCATTCACGGTTCTCAGACCCCACCAGCCCGAAGCCCAGGGTGCCCGGGTGCCCGGGGGCTGGGCCGCATGTGGAGGCAGAGCCTCTGGACCCGCCGCCTTCAGAGACGAACTCGGCTGCTGAGGGAGGTGCCGTAGGTCCCAGGCCAAACCAGGAGGCACCTCGGAGCATGCCGGCCCTGCTGGCAGCCAGGAGGGGCACTGAGACCCTCTTCACCCGGGAAATAGCTCCTCCGACCTTTTCTGTCCAAGTCAAAATTCTCTGTGCCTGTATTATTCATAAGCACCTGGTCGTGGGACCAGTCAAGTCAGAGCAAACCAGAAAAAGCCACAGTCACTGAGCCCTCGGCCCCCGCCGTCCACGCGGCGTCCTCTCCCCCCGGGCTGGGCGGCAGAGGCCACAGGGTGGACGCAGGCGGTCCCCGTGGATCCCAGAACTCCACTCAGAAAGGCCCCATCACAGGGCAGTGGACGCCACGCTCTGTGCTCAGGTGTCAGGAAGGCCTGGGACTGCATACTCGCTGGGCCCCCGAGAGAGAGCAGCTCTCAGTTCTGAGAGTGGCAGCTTTGACGACATTTGGGGTCCCCCGTGTGAGAGCAGAGAGACCCCCGTGCTTCCTTCCTGTTCTCTGTGGGAGAAGCGGGGCTGGGGGTGGTGACCCAGCCCTCATGTTCATGTCACCTGGGCCGCCCAATGGGGAGGCAGAACCTGTCCTCACGGCTGTCCAGCTGCAGACACGTGTGCACATGCCCGGCGACCCAGAGCCGGAGAGCCTCCCGGACACTGACCCCCTCCCCAGGGAGGCCCTGGGGCCTCTTGAGGGGACCCTGGAGGAAAAGCGCCTTTGACCCAAGGCCCCCAGCCCGGCTGCAGACCCGCACCGCCCCCGAGCTCTGGGCCGGCAGACCCCCCCAGCAGAGGGCCGGGGGCGTGCAGTTCGGGGAAGGGACCGCAAGTGGGGGCGGGCGCCTGAGTGTGTGTGAGCAGCGCAGATGGGAGATCTCGGAGGACAGATAACCCAGGCCCTGGATGGCAGCGTGACAGGAAACCTTGAGCGAGGAGACAGCTGTGGGCCGGAGGGAGGGGCTGTGCTCCCTGTAACCGCACCCAGAGGGCAGCGGGGCCCCGCGGCAGCCTGGAGCCCGCCCTGGCTGCGCAGGGAGGACGGCCGCGAGGCCTTTTCTCTGGGCCCACCCGGCCCCCTCCTGGCGAGGCTGTCCCTCGGTCACTGGGGGGCTTCGTGTGTGGCTGGAGAGCAGAGCGCAGCCCCTGAGGGCACCTCGGGGGCTGTGACAGGCTGGGCAGGGCCCGACCCATGTCAAACGGTGGGCGGCTGGAGCCCAGAGGTGCCGTGAGCACGTGCACCAGTGGGGGAGCCGGAGCCCTCCTCTCCTGTTCCCTTCTCCGTGATGGAGGGCGCCCCGTGGCCTCGGGGGGCCGCCTCCTTAAAATCCCAGCGAGCAGTTTACGCTGTGCCCCGTGAGGTGCCTGTGTGGGGTTTAACGTCATAACAGCACCTCCTCCCCCTAACCTAATGGCACCCAGGGAGGGTCTCGCCCTGTGACTTGTTCCTGCCGTCCAGGCATCTGCAGGGTGACAGGCCCACACGGGGGCCCGCAAAGGTGGGAGGCACGGCCCCTGGCTCGGAGTCCCCACTGCAGGGGGCGCCGGGCAAGCAGGTAGACCTGCAGGTTTCTGCTGTGGGTGGCAGGGGCCCCGAGGAGGCGCCTCGACAGCCTGGGGCTAGCAGAAGCTTCCCCGAGGCCGGTGGGGGCTGCAGGTGGCCCCCAACGCCCTTCTGCCCTGTGGGGTCCTCGCAGACCTGACTCCCAGAGGGTCTGGGTTGGTGCGAGGCCAGGGTCAGAGCCTGCCTGGTGGGGCCGTTGCTCCCGTGGTGGGTGGCAGACGAGGGGCTCCATGTGAAAGCATGTGTCCCTGACGGGTCACGTGCTTGCCCGCACACACAGATGCGACCACATTCCTGGCACCCGAGTAAAACTTTCTGTGCATTTGAGATGCTCTCAAACCCCAACAAGCCATCTCCAGAAATGTACTGGGGCTCAGCCAAGTCCAAGGGGCTCGGCTGGCTGGACGAGTCTCCGTCCCTCCACTTTCCGCCACACCTGGGCCCGTTTCTCACACTCCTTGTTTGATTGAAGGATTCGCGCCACGTGTTTTAGCCTGGGCTGTTGAGGATTGTAAGTTCAATATACCCTCAGCGTTGCAAAGAATACAAAAAGGTGCAGAGTGGGAAATAGGTAAGATTCTCTCACCCTCGCCCCCAACCCCCGCTCCTTTGCAGAGTAGGGAGCGCTGTTTGTGCGTTCGGCCACCCAGATACAGACATACACACAGACGTGTGTTTTTATGATAAAAATATGCATACTATAAAATTGACCGTTTTAATCATTTGCAGCGGGCAATTCAGTGGCATGAAGTACATCCGTAGTGTTCTGCAACCATCACCGCCACTTGTGTCCAGAACTTTCTCACCATCCCAAACAGGCACGTTTTGCTGTGTGTGCAAGTGCACACCTGCAGCCCACCTCCTGTCTTCTCTCTGCATGCACGGACATCACACACAGTTCTAGAGCTGCCTCTTCCGAGGGGTCCCAGAGGCCCGCCCCGGTGGCGCACCCGGAACTCTGCTCCGTGCGTCAGAGAGTGTGTTTAACTGCTCTGCGTAAAGATACCGACGTTTACTGATGGGGTTTCCTGTTGGTAGAGATTTATGTTTCCTTTTTTCTTCTTTTTTTCCCTTTGTTTTGCTCCTGCAGATAATGATGCAGTAAACATCCCCGGGCTAGTACGTCCGCACACTGTGAGGGTTTATCTGCAGAACAGACACAGTCTCAGAGAAACAGCACAATCCCGCCTGGAATTTTTCCACGAAGGGGTCGGACCTAGAGTAATCTCCTTTAAATGGTGCTCGAGTTCAAGAGCACCCGCCACGTGAGGGCTGTGGGCGGCGCTGTGTGAGGGAGGACAAAGGCCTGGGGGGCCCCGCCTCCCCTCCAGGGCCTGGGGGAGTCACTTCGTCTCCCGACCTCTGACCTCTGGTCTCTATCGGCCAAGTGAGGCAAATGCCTTGTGCCCAACTTCCGGCACACTGCTGTCCTTAGGATGAAATGAAACCGGGAATATAGAAGGGTTTGCAAAGTGAAAGCAAGGAGCACGTGTTTCGTACGACCGGGATTTTTAAAGGTCGGACCTGGGGGTCAATCAGGAAAGCCACCCATCTGAGCCATCCGCCAAAGGGACAGACCCATCGGCTGGCCTCGAGGGGCAGCTAGGAAGGTGGGATGAGGGCAAGGGGTCTCCTCCCCGGGGTGACGGCGGACGCGCCCCCGCCGTGCCCAACTCTGAGGTGAGGGCTGTGCCTCTCGCCTGCTCCTCGGTGCCGGGCCCAGAGCTGGCACCGTTCGCTGGCTGCGAAGGCCCCGCCATGTGCTGGGCCCCGCGCTGCGCCCCTGGGGGTTGGGGGCTGTGGGGGCTGTTTCAGGAGCAGGAAACCGTCAGCGCGCTCGGGCTGCCCCAACAAAGGGCCACACGCAGCGGGGCCTGAACAACAGACATCGATTTTCTTTACAGTTCGGGTGGCCGGAAGCTGAGAGCAAGGTGCTGGCAGGGTTGGTGTCTTCCGAGGCCTCCCTCCCGGGCTCGTGGACGACCGTCTTCTCCCTGTGTCCTCACATGGTCGTCACTCTGCTTGTCTGTGTCCTAATGTCTTCTTCTAAGGATGGTGATCGTATGGGATTAGGACCCACCCTAATAACCTCATTTTAACATAATCGCCTCTTTAAAGACCCCATGTCCACATATGGTCAGATTTTGAGGGCCTGGGGGTTAGAACTACAATATAGGAATTTGGGGGCGGGGGGGATACAATTCCGCGCATAACAGAAGCAGAGGCCTGGCGACCAGTATGTGCTAGCGAGGGGTCTGCACCGCCGCTGCGGTCGGGATAAAGCCGCGTTGCGCGTGGAGACCCCGCTTGGCGTAGCAGCGAGGGCAGCAGCACGCGCGCACTCGGCTCCGTCCGCGTGCGCGCAGCCAGACCCGGTGGGGCGGGCGGGGCTGTGGGGTCGCCCGGGGCCCTGGCCTGGCGGTGCGGCGCGACTCAGGCCTGTCCTGCAGCTCCCCGCCTCTGGCCAAGCCAGCCAGCGAGCCAGCGACCCAGGGCAGCCGGGAACCACCTGTATTCCAATGGGCTTTTTTCTTTTAAATTTTATGTATATGCCTTTTTTAAACGACCAAAGCCCCGTGTATTTGTTGTAAAAAAGAGAAACCCCTACAACTGCTTCCTATCTTGTCAGAGTAAAATCCACTGACGAGGGGGCTCTAACTCGTGTCCCAGCCTCCGGTCACCTTCATTCCACCCCCTCCCTGCTGCGCAGACACACCAGGCCTGGCTTCGACACAGGCCCTGGCACCTGCTGCTCCGCCGCCTGTCCCCACCGACCCCCGTGAAAATGCGGCCCGTCCCCTCGTCGTCGTCGTCCGGCGCTTCCACCTCCCCGACCGCCGGCGGCGTTGCCCCCTTATGCCTTTAGAAGCGGTTTGCTCGTCCTCCTCTGGGCGCTGCCCATGTTTGTCTGCCGTTGGCTTTTCTCTCGGATGACTTGTCTTAGCCTCCATTTTTCCAGGCTTTGCCGAACGAGCCCTTGAGCTGTCGAAAGCTTGAGGAACGAAGCTGTGCATCATGGAATTACGTGCCGTGGCGAGGAGTCGGGAACAGGCGACCGTGACTGGCTGACTAAAGGGTGGGTGGGCTCCTATGCACGGTGGCCAGGACAGCGGCAAAACGGCCCGAGAACAGAATACTGGGTCATGATATAACATTAACTAAAACTGATTTTTTTAGGGAAAGTTTTTGCGTAGAATGATTACCATTTATAAAACACACACACACCCTCGAAAGGCAACGTGCCGCCGCATTAGCGGTGGCCGTGTTCGAAGGCAGTATTATAGGTGATTTTGATTTTTTCTACTTTCCTGCACTTTTCTAATGAGTTGATTTACTTGAAAATAAAATGTGACCACGGGAAGTTTTATAAAATTATTGCACGAACCACACATGTTTAACGGAAATAAAAATACAAGCAGGGTAATATTTGCCCATAGTTCTGGTTCCCTGAGAAATCAGAGAACCCTCCTTTATTTCCTTTTTTTCTGAAATTTTTATGTTGATTTCGGGGGTGGGCCGGGGCGGGGAGAGAGAGGGACGTCGATTTGTTGTTGCGGTTATCTCTGCCCTCACCGGGTGAGTCTTGTTTGTGTCCTCACTGGGGACCGACGCCGCGACCATGGTGGATCCGGATGACCCTCTGACTGACGGGGCTGCCGGGCCAGGGCCGGGACCGCCGCCCTTCTGGCCTGGCAACCCGCGTCTGTGGGCATCTGTAGAATCAAACACGAGTATCCGGAACCCACCACGTTGGTGGTGGGGGGCACTGAAGGGACGTGCTCCCTGGGGAGCCATGATTACGTGGACGTGTCCCGCAGGCTGTGGCAATGAGGGGCTCCAGGTGGGCCCTGGCCTCACACGTGGCAGCAGCCAGGCTGTCCCCGTTCCCCCGGCCAATGGCAGAGTCCAGACATTGTCTGCTGATATAGTTTGACCCCTGGAGGAGGAAGGACTCCGCGGCCTGGTGCGGAGCCCCGCCCCCCAAGCCCTGAGGACCCCCGAGAACGGGACCCAGTGGCGTCTGGCCTGCGCTCAGCCCTGGCTCTCGAGCTTAGGTCTGTCGTTGACTCTGAGCCTCAGTTTCCCCAGATGGAAGGCCCCGGCCGCTGGGAGGAGCTAGTGAGAAAAGTCTCACGTGCTTCCTGGCACAAAATACACCTTCAGAGACTGGTTAGCTTCCCTGTCCTGGGGGTCTAGCCTCCGTCTGCCCCACTGCAGAGAGATTTAGCTGTCACCCAGAGGAACCGTCGTCCTCTGGGCAGGCGCAGGCCCTCTGCTGTGTACTGGTCAGTGGGCGGGCCTGACACCCGGCACGGCACCCAGAGCTGCTGCCACTGCCTGGCTGGGCGCACGTGACTTCCTGTTTTCTAAAGTCTTAAGTGGCAACATCGTCACCGGTGGTGTCTGAGCACAAGGGGGTGGGGGTGGGCAGCAGCAGGACCTTGGCCTCAAGGTCAGGGTGCAAGAGGAGGTGGGCGGCTTGCAAGCCGCCACCTGCTTTGTGGGCCGAGAGTGATGCCACGAGAGCCTATGTACCGAGCATGCCAGGCAGCAAAGCCCGTCCCGTGGGACCGTCCCACCTGGAGGAGGCCGTCCACCCACGTCCCACTGCCGGCTGCGTAGCAGAGCCCTTCACCGGACTTGTTCTCGTTCTGACCCCGAAGTGCTTCCTGAGAATGGGCGGGAAACGAGGGCGGGTGCGGCCAGAAGGCTGCCCGCCGGAGCGGGCGAGTCTGTGCCCTGCGTGTTCCTGGGGGCAGAATCAGGACCACGGCTGACGGGTGGTGAGCTCCACGTCACCCGGGGTATTCAAGCAGAGGCTGGAGGTACCAGAGGAGAAATTCTTGCAAAAGGGGGCCGCTCTCAGGGTGCGAGCACCCCCGGGGCTTGAGGATAAAGTGCAGAGACGAGCCCTGGTCCCCGCCTGCTGCTGCTGGTGCCCAGAGCCCTCTGGTGGCAAAGGAGGCCACCTGGGGCTGGCGGGCTGCCACGGGGCAGGGTGCTTCCCACACACTGTCCCCTCGCGTCACTGCATAACTAACTCTTCCCCAGCCCCTCAGCCCCCGCTGTGAAGTCAGCCTCACGAGACACCTTTTGCAGAGGGGAGATGGAAGTTCAGAGAGGTTAAGAAAGTTGTTCCGAGACACAAAGCCAGGAAGAGGCAGAGCTGGAATCTGAATTTTCATCTTTCTGGCTTCGGGCCTCTCCGTCCTTTCCTCTTCTCGGGTGACGCGGGGACGTGGTAGGTGAGGAGGGAAAGAAGCCAGTGGGACCCGAATGCATCCTCTGTGCTTTCCAGGCCTTGGGAAGGGGGCACTCTAGTGAAAACTTCACCAGCTGCTGCGACTCAGTGTTAAAGCCGCTGTGAATTCAGAGCCAGGTGAGAGCTCTGTCCTGTCCGCAAAGGTGAGGGGCACCTGAGGCACACAGGCGAGAGACCACCTGGGGCCAGCCGACCCCGTAATCCCGTCCGGCACCGCCACTCATGGGCAGGTGTCCTGGAGGGGGCGGGCAGCTCCATTGCCCTCTTCTCTGTTTATCAACCAACAAAGACACCCAGCAGCCCACGAATGACCCCCGCCTACCTCCTGAGCTCTCGTGAGAATCAAACTCTACTGGGCACAGGAAGTAATGTGAAAAGTACAAACTGACCTTCCAGTGAGAGGTACCCTTACCGGTTGGGTGTGAGGGAGGGCACGCTGGTGGTGGGGGCACCGGGCTGCATGTCTGCAGCTTCGGGCCACGGCAGGACCAGGCTGAGGGAGACCTGTTCTCCCTGTTCTGGAAGCTCACACTCTGACTGGGAGGCAGACAAACAACATAGCTCACTGACCGCTCACCCAGAGAACCCAGGTTCCCATAGGGAAGTGGCTCCCCTGGGCTGCCCCAGGGCCCCAGGGTCTCGCCGGGATGTGGTCGGTGCCGTGAAACATCCTGAACTCGGGGCTTTCAGGAAGATGGCTGGAAGGTGTCGCACAGAGAGGATTCGGGGTGCCCTTGCTAATAGACATAACATTTAGGACGCGGTGAACCGTAGGGAGAGAGACTCTGATCCTCTGTGGTTGCCCCTGGCGTCTCCTCTGGGCGTCTCCCAGCTTAGGAGGCTGAGAGCAAAAATCGGGGCCCCAGCGTGGGAGCTCTGGACCCGGGAGTTACGCGCTGGGCTCAAGGCGGGGGCTCGGGGGTTGCTGAGGCCGAGGTCGGGCTGAACGGCTGGGGCCGGGGGCCTGGGCTTCAGGGACGGCACCAGGCAGCGTGCCGGTTTCCACAGGGTGATGTGAGGCCTTCTGGAAGAGATGGGGGAAGGAGGGCCCTTCGGGTCGGCCACGACTGCATGTCTGTCCCTCAGTGCACAGCAAGGTGTCCCATCTGTCGGACAGAAGGCCACCCACAGCCCCGTGCTGCATCCTGCTGGGAAGATGTTCAAAGATAGGGTGTGGCTGTGTTTCTTTTTTTGGTTGATCCCGCCTGTCCTGGGAGGAAAGGTCTTCTTGGGGGGTTGGTGCCTGCTGGCGCCTCTCAGCAGTGCGAGGGACACTCCCAGGGGGCTGGGAGAGGGCCAGAACCCAGATTCCCAGTTCAGCCAGGTGGCGGCCATCGGAGCCCCCCACAATGTGTAAGGGGGATTGCAGTGAGTACACTGGCTGGTAGTCTCATGGCTGCGAGCCACCATGGGTGCAGGTGGGGCCCCTTCCTTCCCAGGCTGCACATCCCGCTCCACTGCGGAAGGGCCCCGTGTGCAAATCCCACCCACGCGGCAAGTGCCTGCGTGTATAAATTCTGCACCATGGCTGGAAAGACCCAAGTGAGCAAATCTCGCCCCACAGCTAGAATAGCCTGAGTGTGCAAATCTGATCCATCACTGGGAGGGTCTGAGTGTGCAAATCTTGCTCCTTGGCTGGAAGTTCCCAAGTGTGCAAATCCCACTCCACGGCTGCAAGGGCTCGAGTGTGCAGGGCCAGCCCCTCTGCAGTGTGAGCCTGCTTTTCCGGCAGGTGCCATGAGGGCCGAGCTTCGTCCTGGACTAACCCGAATCACCTGCAAAAACACGCTCTCAGCCCGGCAGGGGGGAGGCCCGCCCACTCTGGGCCCCCACGGGGAGGCACCGGCCCAGCAACGCTGGCACATGCTCCAGCCCAGAGAGGCTTCAGTGTCCCTATCTGCCGTCTGTCTGTCCAGATGTGGGGGGTCCCTTGGAGGAGAATGGGTCACCCACTAGAGCAGGGCAAGACGGGGTGGGGCAGGAAAAGGGGCCGAAGCCTCTTACTCCCCAGGTTTGCTGAGTCGGCCTTGTGCGGGGGGCGTGGCAGCGCAGGTCACATGGGCGAAGACCCCTGGGGCCTACCCTCACGCACAGCTCAGCTGGCAGCAGGGCTCCCCTGCAGGCAGATGGCCTCAGCGTCTCACTGAGCCCTGAGGGGAGACGTGAGCACCCTCCATTCTACAGGTGGGGAAACTGAGCCCTCAAGACATGAGGTAGCTTGCCCACACAGCTTAGTGGAAGGGAGGGCAGAAAACCCACCTGACACCCGGCCCAGACTCTTTCTCATCCAATATCCCCTGGCATCGAACAGAAGCTCAGTAAGCGTTTAATCAGTGAGGTGACTGAACTTGGCCCTGGGCACCTCATGGAACTTTCTGGGCTCCCGCTGCCTTCCTCAGGCCCATCCCTCTCAGCACGGGCACTGCTGGGCCAGGCAGGGGGAAGGTCCCTACCCCCACCCTGGGCAAACCGCACACAGCACATCTGTCATTGGTCATAAAATGAAGCCGCTCTTTAGAAAAAAGAAAACTGGCCCCTGTTACTTATCTCTGGGGAGGCACCCCGCCCCCCTCCTCCCCTTCACTGGCTCTGCACAACACGAAGAAATATTTCTTCTTATTTGTTCTAAATTTACTGCCCAGTAAGTTTTCTGTTCTCATTTTATGTGACCCACAGCCAAGTGATTTTTCTCCTAACCCTTCCTCTGAATCTCAACCACCCCCATAAATCGCCGCCGACACCGCCTCTCTGGTCTTAAAAGGAAAAATCACCCGAGCTTTGGTGGCCTTTGCGGAGAGGGGGCGGCTTCTCCCCTGAAAATTCCACCGTGGCTCGTGGCTGCCCGCCCTGTGCCCTGTGCCCTGCGCCGAGGTTGGGGCGGGACGAGGGGCAGCCGAAGACGGGGCGCCAGGGGTCTGCGGCACTTACAGCCCAGAGGGAGGGGCCCTCCTAAGTGGCGTGTTTTGTCTGTGGAGCGTTCCGTGGGACCCAGGCTCTCACACTGAATGTTCACGAGGGGACAGGGCGGCTGGACCAGTGCCACCTGGCAGATGTTGGGTGCAGGGGTGGTGCCGGCACCGGCGGGTGGGGAGGGAAGGACCTGGGTCCAGAGTGGGTCGGCGATTAAGTCGCGGCCCCGGTGTGGCCTTGACGACGGGTCTGGCCTTTGTGTACAGAAAAGTTTCTGAGCAGGGGTTTTGGGGCGTTTACAAGGAAATCAGCTACCTGGGCCAGGAAGGGCCCTGAATTAGGGAGGGAGTCAACGGTTTGAGGGCGGAGCCATTCAGGGGGTAGGGCGGGGCCTTGGGGGCAGCCTCGAACCTCCTGCCTGTGGGAGAAACCAAGCATCGCTCCCACAAAGGGGGCAGGGCTGGGCCCCGCGGAGGAGAGAGGAGGGGGGACACACTGCGGGGAGATTATCTCAGGCGGCCCCCCAACCCCGTGGCTGTGTGTGCTGCTGGGTGACCCTGAAGTCCTCTGTGCCTCAGTCTCCATGGGATGCTGTTGCGGGGAGCTGACCAGTGACATTCAAGTGGGACCTGGCACAGAGTAAACGCTGAAGAAATGTTACCGTTCCCACCCTGTTTAACACAAAGAGGCAGCTGAACAAACGAGGGTAAATAACTTGCCCCAAGTCACAGTGGGGATAAGACGGCGGCGCTCAAGGGCACATTAGCCACTCCCACAGCGGCCACCAGAGGGCGCCCCGGCATCGGGACCGACGGCCGCCTGGGCTCACCAGGCACCTGCGCGCCTGGAACACCAGGCGAGAGGCGGACAGACGCTGCGCCCTGTGGTGCGAGGCGACTCAGCGCACACATACCTAATAGGAAAGAGTCTAGGCTACAGCCCGTGTCCCCGCACTCACAGTTACGTGAGCTTTCAAATACAATCTTTTCTTTAACCTGAATAGTCACTGTGCCCCCCGTCCCCAGCTCCACTGGACTCCAGCGCCTGGGCCCACTAACCCTGCAACCCTGCCGTTTGACAAAGTTACTACGGGTTAGGGGCCCCTCGGTAATTTGCGGTGGGACCTCTGAGCTGCTTTGTGTAGCTGCCTCTGGTGGTCACCAGATGGCAGCGGGGTCACAGGCACAGGAAGGGAGAGAATGTGCAGAGGGAACGGCATGTGCCAGGGCACAGAGGGCAACAGTCTGGGAGAGCAGGTGCGTCCCGGCACATGGCGCGGGCCTCAGGCCTTGGCCTGTGACTGCGAGCGGGAGGCTGGAGGTTCTGGTGGGGAGGGGGCCGCCAAGGGTTCCTGTCTGCTGCTCGTGAGACCCCTCGGGGCCCTGGGTGGTGGGAGGGAGCCAGCACCAGACCCCGGGGCCCTGGGCAACGGCGGGGGTGGGTGGGCTGCTTGGTGCCTGGCACTGAGGACGCAGGAGTCAGGAAGGGAGGAGAATTACCCAGATCCTCACAGTTCTAATTAAGTCAGAGGCTGGAATAACCTCATTCGACCCTCAGTGCAGTTCTGTCGCTGTCGCGGGGTCTTAGGGAGCCACACACCTAAACTCAGGGGGCACCGCTCGTTCAGATGCGGGCGCACAGTGGCTTCCAGAGTCCCTGGTTCACGTGGAGCTCGTGCACAGCCAGGCCCCCGTGGCCCTGAGGCAGCTGTCCTGAGCACGTGGACAGCTTCGCCTGCCCCACCCCACCTCCACCTGGGTTCCACCTTTCTCACGGCTGTCCTGGCTCTGTGGCCCCACCACGTCTCCCGGGGCTATTGGGGCTGGAGAGGTTCCCCAGGAGCCGGACCAACGGGGCGTGAGGGGGGCTGGGGTCAGAGAGAGGGCGGGGAATGGATCCAGCCACCTGGTCATGATTTCCTTGGCCAGCCACAGGCTACCCTGGGGTGGTGGGGACATGCCTGTCACCGGAACCTGGCTAACGGGTCTCTTCTCCTGGCACAGAGGCACAGAGCTTTGGCTTGCTGGACCCCAAACTCTGCTACCTGTTGGATGGGATCCTCTTCATCTACGGCATCATTGTCACGGCCCTGTTCCTGAGAGCGAAGGTGGGCACCCCTGGCTCTGGGGGGAGGGCATGGGCCCCCCTCACTGGATGTTCAGAGGGTCCTTGGTCTTGCAAAGTCTCGAGTGTGGGTGGTACCTATGGCTTGGTGTCCATGGGCAAAGCAGGGACCAGTCTAGTGTGCACATTCGGTGGGCTGGGGAGGTGGACAGGGGTCTTGGTGCTGGCCACCTTAGCAAGGAGCGCTGGTATGTGACACCAAGGGAGGGGGCAGGTACTGCTGGAAAGAAAGGGTCTTACACTCTGGGCTGTCCCCAAGTCCACTGTCCATCTGTCGCTGCAGGCCCCTGGCACGAAGTGGGAGGGTGGCCCCAGCGGGCTTTCTTGGAGGGGCGGGGGCGGCCCTGGTGTGCGGAGGATAAAGGAGGTCCGGCGGGGAGGGAGGCTCCAGCCCCGTCCGCACTGCAGAGCCCCAACCCACGGCTGTTTGGGAGTTGAGACTTTCGTGAAGTATTTTATTGGAAAAGCAGAGTTGCACCGACTTTCTTTTTAATGTCTGCATGGCACCGCCCCAGGTCCCTCGGGCAGCCCCGTTCTGGCCTGCAGTGCCCGGCAGCCTCCGGCGGAGGCGGGAGAAGGCAGAGCGCGGCTCGCGCGCGCCCCGGGCAGACCCTCGGGCCCCTGCGCCAGCGCCAGGCGGGACGGAGGCCGGGCCATGCCTGAGCGGGCAGCACGGCAGCGGGACTTTGTGCGGCCACGGGCCGCCTTGGAGTTGCCCTCCGAGATGCCCGAAGAAAGGGCCTGAGAATATTCCGCGGGACCCCGGGCTGGGGATTGCACAGAGAGCGCCCAGACTCTGCTGCGGCCAGCACGGGGCTGCGCGTGTCCCCGCGGGGGGCGGGGGCCTGGGAGCAGTGGGGCGCAGATGGGACTCCGGGGCGGGTTGGTGTCGCCCGGCTCGGGCACTCACACTCTGCTGCCCCGTTTCTTCCAGTTCAGCCAGAATGCGGACGCCATGGCGCACGGGCAGGGCCCCGGTCAGCTCTACAACGTGAGTCCGCTCCGCCGCGGTCCCACGGGGAGGAGGAGCGTCCTTCGCTCCACCCCGAAACCCCGGGTGGTAACGCACCTGCCTCGTGGGGGCGCTGCGAGGCCGGCGGGCACTGGGGACTGGGGGCTGGAAAGGCTCGCTTTGCGCGGCGCGGGTGCACACACAGACGGGCTGGTGGGCTCCTCCCGTGGTGGCGGGGCTCCCTGCGCAGGCGGCGCAGTCGAATTAACCACCGCCCCCCATCCCGTGTTAACGTGCCCCCACCATGTGCTCTGAGACGCTGGGACCTGAGGGACCAGTTACCACCGCCCCCAGTCCCTGCTGCTTTCTCTGAGAGCCCCCCCTAGTCTCCCCGCCGAGGTTCCCCGGGTCCCTGACTCGTTCCTGGCTGTCTTAGGAACTCAACCTAGGACGGAGAGAGGAGTACGACGTTTTGGATAAGAGGCGCGGCCGGGACCCTGAGATGGGCGGGAAACAGGTAGGATGTTCCTCCCTCTGCCTGTGTGGGTGTGTGCATGTGGGTGTGAGTGTGTGTGGGGGACAGGGCATGGAGGGCGGGCCCTTCAGAGCCCGCACCTGCTGTCGCTGCCCTCGACCCTGTATGTGAGGGTCCCGGGGCCAGGGGACCAGGTGCAGGCCCCTCCAGCGCCGTGCCCGCGTGAGGGCAGCACCGCCCTCCTGTCCCCGTCCCCCCCCCACACTGCTCCAGGCCCCTGAGATGCACTCACAGCGGCACATCTGCTGCAGGAGGATGGAGCCGGGGAGGCCACACAGGAAGGGGCTCTGGGTTCTGGGCACCCTGTGAGCATGGTCACCAGGTGGCTGTCCCCGGGCTGTGCCAGGGGAGCAACAGGGTGAGGCCAGGACCGTCCTGTATGACACTGCAAGGGACTTGGGCGTTTCGGATCATGCTTCTCGGTGCAGCCCCTGCCCATCCCCCGCCTCTCTGAGCTCTGTGAAGGGTGTGCTGTTCTAGAGTGAATGGTGGGGAGCGACCATCAGTCTCCTTGACTCCTCTCCCCCCAAACCCTCCAGTCTCAGCCCCTCTCGCCTCTCCTTACCCGGACTAGGAGGGAAGAGCAGGGGTAGGGGGTGAGCGGGAGGGTCAGTCAGTGGGCCCTGCTGAACCGTGGCTGGCCACGCTCCAAGTGAACGTGCTTGGTATCTGTCATCTTCAGCAAAAACCCCACTTGGAAGCTTGTGACACAAGGGCCAGTATGTCGGCCAGGGTACAGACGGGCCACCACAGACATCCCGGCCTGCCTGGGCACTGCTGGGTTGTGTGCAGGGGACCACGCAGGGCACACGGTGGAGGGTAGGACACGTCGCCCCGCTGTGAGGGGCCCAGTGTGCCGGGGCCAGGCTGTGGAGCCACGGGAGGGGACAGGCCGATACAGAGCCCACAGAGGACAGCGGGGAGAGGGGGCGGGTGCAGCTCTCTGCCCGCGGGACAGCTCCCCACCTGACGCTTCCCTGTCTCTGCCAACAGAGGAGGAAGAACCCACAGGATGGCGTCTACAATGTGAGTATAGCTGCAGGAGGGTCCCCTCCTGTCCCTCCCTGGGCCGCTGGCCTCCTGTCCCTCAGCCCCAGCCCACTGCTGATCCGGGGCGGGGTGTCTCCGGGTCAGGCTGGGCCAGCCCCTCCGAGGGGCTCCTGTTCCTCCTGAGTGTCAAGTGTCGCCTTTCACGGGAAGGCCGACCTCACCATCCAGGCGTGGTTCCCATGATGTGGCTGAGAGACCACTGGTCTGGGTCTGCCACAAAGGGGACCCTGGCGGGGCGACCTGTGACAAGCTGCCCCTCCTTTCCTCTGCAGTTGGTTGACAACTTGCTCAAATACATGATTCCAGGGCCCAGGCGAGCCCTGCGTGTCCACCGTCCACATCCCCTGGCTAGAATGCTACATCCGGTCCTCCTGAGCCTCGCCTGAGCTGCCTGAGGGCTGAGGGGGTGGGGGTGGGGGCTGGCTGTTGGCAGATGTGTGAATAAGGCCTGGCACCCCCAACTTGGGAACCGAGAGCCCTCGCCTCGGAGGGCCCCGTGCCCGCCGCAGTGGGAGACCCTCGCTCCTCCCCCCAGGTGCTGCAGAAGGAGAAGATGGCCGAGGCCTACAGTGAGATCGGGATGAAAGCTGAGGTGGGTGTCGCTTTCTCAGTGCCCAAGGACTGGGGGCGGGGGCTGGGGGCTTGCCCCACGAAGACCCTCCTGGCCATCCACACCTGCCGGCCACGGCTCTGCATCCCACCCACCCCGCCAGAGCCATGTGGCGACCGTGGGGGTGAAGGCTAACCTCCCCGCACCCCGTGGGTGCACAGGAGACACCACTGAAGGGCTGATGTGCTATGAGGATTTAGAACCAGGCCCAAGTCCCAGGAGGGCCCGAGCCTGGCCGAAGCAACGCAGGTCTGTCACCGCCGACGTCAGGGCCGTGCCGCTGGGCGTCCAGTGCTCAGGACTGCAGACCCTATTCACGGAGGATTAAGAGCTTGAACAGGCTGTGGCCAGAGCTCTGGGCCACACGGGGCTGCTGTTCCCAGCAGCTTCGACAGCCAGCCAGGAGTTACAAGGGCAGCATGGAGACCTGTTCATTCCAGTGGCAGGCAGCACGGCTGTCTGCGTGGCCGGGGCCCCGGGAATCGGGTGTCTGTGTGGACCAAGTGGGCAGAGCGAACCCAGGCCTGGAGGAGCCCAGCCCCTCCCGTGCAGAGACCCAGGCCTGACCAGTGGCCCACGGCCCCTTCCGTCCTGGGGCAGAGGTGCTGGGACAGTGACTTCCGATTCTCCGGGGCCCTCGAGTGAGCAGGAAGCCACTGTGGGCGGCCTGACTCGGCCCCTTTCTTGTCTCCCTCCTGCAGAACCAGCGCCGCAGAGGCAAGGGGCAGGACGGCCTTTACCAGGTAGGCCTGCCTCCCAGCATGCACCGCCCAGCCGGGGGTGGGGCGGGTCCCATGTGCTCTTGCCAACGACCGGGCAGGGTGAGCCGGGGGCTGCGTTCAGTGACTCAGGCACGTGACTGGGTCCCCCGGGGGCCAGGGGTGTCCTGGGCACTGGCCCCTGGAGCCAGGCATCCGCTACTGGGCCTGTGCCATCGGCCCTGACGCCACCGCCCAGCCCACTCCACCTGGGAACCTCAGCTAAGAAGATGGCATGATGGGCAAGGAGGCTGAAAGTAAAAAATTCAAGAACAGTTACAAGTTCTAACAAGGCGCTGCACTCAGGTGGCTGGTTTATGCAAATCAGTGGGGATGACCAGGCAAACGTCACCCCAGGGGGTCTCCCCTCACTGCTGGCTGCCTTGGCCTGGTCCCAGCTTGGTACCCCAACTGACTCCAACCTGGCGGGCTGCCAGCTGGCCCGAGCTCACAGTGACATTATGAGGGCCCCAGGATGTGGCTGGGGCCACCAGCTTGCCTCTGCCCTCTGCCCTGGTTGACGGAGCTGTGGTGACACGGCCTGAGAAGAGCCGGTCTCCCTGTGACGAGTCTCTGGCAGGCAGTGGGAGTTTAGCAGGAGAGGAACTGCCCCTGGCTGTGTCCAGCAGGGACACAGCCATCTCCCCATGGCCCTAGGGGGTGGTCCCCAGGCCTCTGGAAGCAGGTGGATGCCTCCTGTCAGCTCTGACCCACTGTCTTTTCTGACCTCCCGTCCCCAGGGGCTCAGCTCGGCCACCAAGGACACCTATGACGCGCTCCACATGCAGGCACTGCCCCCTCGCTAGTGGCCCGGGCACGCTGCCCCCAGGCCAGCCCTGCAGACACTGAGATTGTAAGACCCAGGAGACCACTTACGACGCGGTTCGCTCACGCTTCTCGCCACCGAAGGCTGCTGCTTCCGGAGCAGGGCGCCTCGCCCCCCATGCTCGGACCCCTCCAGCCCCAACCCTTAACTCGCAGGTCGTCGCCCCAGCATGCCGTGAGGGAGTGCGTCCCCGGGCCATGGCCTGTCCTCCAGCAGCCCGGGGGGTCTTGTCTTCTGTTCAGGGGCTGTGACTCTTACCTGGGGCGTGGTGGGGGCGGGGCACTGTCCTAACAGCCGAGCTGTCTGGTAGCCCCAGCGCAGCCTCGCACGTCAGCACCCATCCTAACAGTCTGTTCCATTCTGCCAGTTTCGCACCGCTGTAAATTTGGCTTTTGTTGTCAACCGTCCCCCGCGCTGCTCGGTGGCCTGTGACGGGGCTAGGAGGCCACAGGGCCTCCTGTGAAGATCTGGCCGAGGGGCTGGGCAGAGCCCGGCATGACTGCAGTGGCGTGGCGGGGCTCCAGAGTCGTGGTGGCACGCGCCTCCCTTAGCCAGCGCCCCTGCCACACAGTGGCCGGGGTGCCAGACACCATGGGGCCGTGGGATGCACACGCCAGTCCCACCTTCACGGGGCGGAGTGGGAGCAGCTGGGAGCAAACTGGTACAAAACCCAGTGCCGGCGCCGAGTGGGGACCCAGCAGGCCAAGGCTATGAGCCTCCCAGGCGCTTGTTCCCGTGGCACTGAGCCTGGGACACACCCATCTCCCCGAGGGCCTCGAGGGAAGACACCGCTCCGCCGCAGGACCCCGCAAAGACCCCGGAGGACAGGGGCCCGGATGGGAGCCCGCCTGCTCTGCCGGGCTTAATTTACGTCAGTCTGCGCAGCTCTTTGCCTAATAAACACTTCGGTGAAAACGCTGCTCGGGCTGAGCTTTGTCCCGGCGGCCGGCCCGTGCCGCGCACCCAGCCCCGGGAACCCGGCCGGCGTCAGAGCAGGGCGGTTCCCGGGCCCGCAGGCGAGCACGGGTGCTCGGTGCCATGGTGTGGTGTGGCGGGCGGCGTGGGGACAGA
This sequence comes from Mormoops blainvillei, assembly GCA_004026545.1. Lineage (NCBI taxonomy): Eukaryota > Metazoa > Chordata > Mammalia > Chiroptera > Mormoopidae > Mormoops > Mormoops blainvillei. The sequence continues at coordinate 25,014 of PVJD01007531.1, forward strand.
CGGTGAAGGGGAAGGGGCCCGGCGGGCAGGGCTCGGCATGGCGCCGGCTGTGGGGCGTAGGGGACAAGCCGGAGGGGCTGCCCAGCACTCGGGTGCTGGGGACGGGCAGCACCGCCCTCAGAGGGTGTTGGGGACATAGGAACAGTGCCGACAACACGGCACATGCCTCAGGCCACAGGGTTGGGGAGGATGGAGGAGAACCAGGGGCGTGAGGTCGGGTTCCCTCACAGAAGAGGACCCCCGTCCGCCGCAGTCAGCCCCCTCCGGGCGGCGGCGGCAAAGCGGGCAGAACTTGTCAACCCACCAGGTAACACTGGGTAAAACCTTCGGGCTCAGTGCCTCCACTTGTTCCCAAAAGAAGTCCCCAGTCGCGGCTGTTCAAAGTCGAGTGTCTGGGACTCCAACAGCGGTGACCTGCGTCTCTGCCAGGCACACACGTCGCGGCTCGCGGCAGCTCCTCTGTGCCCGGCACCTGGCGAGCCACCGGGGAAGAGAGAGAAGCATCACAAGTCAGCGCAGAGTTAGGGACCTAACATTTTGTCCCTGACTTCAGCCCCATCTTCTGGGAGGATGCGGCACACGCTGCAGTGTCAGGACACTCGGGGACAGGCAGGCAGAGCCGCTGGCGGCGAGCACGGAGGAGCCAGGAAGGCTGGAGGCGGCGGGAAGGCCACAGGGCACTCCGCCACCCTGCTGCCATCTCGAGCCCGCTCGGCTCCGGCCGCGCTGCGTGATCTACTCACGGGCTAATGGTGGGCGCAGGGCCCACCTACTGGTCCAACTGAGTGAGCCTCACGCCGCGCGCTAGGCTCAAGGTCGGCTGAGTTAGGCGACTGGTATGGCTGGCTCAACACAGGAGAGTTTGACCCATTGTGCCAAGAATTTGGAGGCCAGGTCGGGGGCAGGAGGGGGCGGAAGGGTGCTGCATGCAGGGTGACCACGGAGAGGGGCGCCCTGGGAGGGGACTGAGCAACATGCTGACAGACCGAGCCCCAGGGCCAAGGTGAGAGGGGCCCTCGCCTTTGGAGAGAAAAGGCGGCCACGAAAGAACTTACCTGCCGCAGGTCGGTCACCCGGCCTGCGTGCCGCTGCAAGTGGATCAGGAGGACATACCCACCTTCTAGGGCGGGCGGCAGGACCCCAGAGGCGCACTAGCCCTTCGTCCTCGCTCCTGAGGATGTGACCAGTGGGCTTTGCCTTCTAAAGTCCTTGTCACCCTGGTGAGCACACCACTGTATCAAACAGGATTCCTGTTAAAAACTTGAAACAGTTTTAAGGAAATAAGGTCGCCAACGTAAACACAAGCTGTAAATGCAAGGAGGAGGCTGGAGGAGGGCGGGCGGGGGAGCCCAGCGCCCTCCCAGAGCCCGAGGGGCTGGCGCACCCCTGACCTGCGGTGTGCGGGTGGCACGTCCAGTCCAGTCATCGCGACTGTTAGATCCCACCCTCCCAGGGCTCCGCAGGGGCTGCAGCGCCCCCCTTGAGAAGCTGCACTGAGGTCCCAGTTCCCTGTCCTGCAGTCCAGGACCACGGCGCTGCGACGCTGCGCACCGAGCAGAACCAGAGAGAGGCTCCGCCGTGCGCCCTCCAGCAGGGGGTTGGGTGGGGGGGTGGCAGGGGCGCAGCTGAAACAATAAACCGGGCAAAGCCGGGCTCCGCATGGGTTCACGGTCAAGTCCCCAGTGAGAAGGGACCTTTGAAGAGCCCTCTCCCGGGACTGGTCAAGGGCCTGCGAGTGTGATCACAGTGAGTGCCGGGGTCTGAAGCGTCCCCTGACACGTGCGCCCCCAAGGGAGGGAGTGGGGGGGAACGGAGGGCCAGCACCTGCTGTGCAGGCGCCCCGGGGTGTGCGCACAGCAGCACCCAGGTCTGGACACAACAGCGCCAAAGAGACTCAAACAACGTGAAGACACTTGGAAAAACGGTTTAATGATGTTTTACAACAGAAATGAACTGTACAGTTACAGTTAGGTCTCATATATATAAAAAGTACAGCAGACAAACACACCTACACAGAACCCAGCCTTTCCTTCGGACTCACTGCCACCGGCACAGCCTCCCCTGAGCGCGCAGCCCCGCAGGCAGCCAGGGGCAGGGGGGCGAGGGACACGTCACAGGAAGGGCACTTTGAAGGAGACAGCACCGCTCATACCCTCCCCTCCCCCCGCCCAGACCTCGGGGTGGCCCCACGAATCCCCGCAAATGTGAAGCTGTTGTGTTTCCTGGGGGCCCAAGTAACAAGGCCCCCAGTTCCACATTCTCAGCTGATTTTTATCAAACGCTCCTCGGGGGCAGGGGCGGGGGCGTGGCTGCCGGGCATCGCTGGGCACTGAGGCTGCAGCACAGCCACCCGGACTGCAAAGTCGCTCGGGAGAGACTTGGAAGGACCCCAGTCAGCGACTCGGGAACTGTCACTGCCTCGTTATAGCTGCTGGACAGCGTTGGGAAGAACCATTTACACCATGTCGGAAGTTTCCACAAAAGAGAACTCAAACTCACATTTTAAAGTCAAGTACATAAAACAAAAAGCTCTGGGAGGCCAAGGGGCCAATTCCGCCTTGTGTCCCTCCCTTGACAACAGTGGGAAAACACCCCTGAATCAACATTTAAAAAAAAAAGAAGAGAAGAAAAAGGTGGGGAAGTCATTTGAAGACAGAGAGAAAGAAAACATCTTCAGAAAAACACGACCACTGTGTCTTTCAAGCAACACAAAGCCCCGCGGGGAGCGGGAATGAGCGAATCGGCACTCCAGGTTGAACGGTGGAAGTTTATTACTGAGCGGTCTGTACACTCGGACACTTCCATTTTCTTCGCGATTATGAACACCCAGGCAGTGAAAACTGTTATGTCAATACATACATAGACACACCCAAAACATACAAAAATACTATCATTTCAAACTACTAAGAATAGGACAGTTCAGTTATTTTCATGCTATGACTTTACACTAAACAAATGACAAGTTAAACGACATTTTTTTAATATCCCAGAAATATACCAAAATATACATCTAAGCTTTGGAATTACTGAGGTTAGACTAATGCAAGTGCTGGGTAATCGTACTCAATACACAAGTCTAAGGTTCTGCAGGACAGAAATTATCTTTGGTATCTGCATCAGGCTAATATTATTTATTAACATTTGGATTTTGCTTTGGGATAGAGCTTGTATGACCCTAGAACCAAACCCTCCCTCCCCCAATCAACTGAGATTAAAAAGATCTGTGTAAAAACCTCCTTCACTTGCACCCCCGCCCCCCAGGTAAAAAGTCACAGGCATCTACCTAGCACAGAAGGGTGTGGCCGACCATGCGCAGCCTCGGTGCGCTGCAGGAAGGAGACCAGCTACTTGGGGGGTGACAGCTCGACAGTTGCTCTGCACGCCTCTCTCACAGGGGACGGCCACCTCCCAGTGGCCCTGGGAGGGGAACAGGGCAGGGAGGCTCTGAAGGGCCCCAGGCCTGCTCCTGCCAGCGCCCAGAGGTTAGCACCCGGCAGAGCGGCCAGTCCCGTGCCAGTGTCTCCAGCCTCCCCCACCCTGTGGAGTCCTGGGGCCAGAAGTGCCCACTCTGCATGTCCTGGGCCCAGACCCTGCCGTGACCGTGGTGGTTGTGGGTGGGTGACCACAGCGGTGGGGTTTTGTCTGCGGAAATGCCAATTTGTTCCACAGCACGTTCACAGGTTGGCCAGGGCCCAAGCGCACCCCTCTGCAAACCTGCCAGGGAGGGCAGCCGCCTCCCGGCCTCGCTGCACTGCAGGCTAGGACGCCACAGGCTGGGTCGACGCCGAAGACTGCCCTTCTCTTTGGTTTTTTTGTTTGTTTTGAGTTTATACAATCATTAAGAAATCTTTGGTTTTGGCTGGAAATTTAAAAAACAAAACAAAACCAAACAAAGCAGCCGCCCTCCCTGGCGTACGGCGGCGGTGTGGAGGCCTGGCGGCGCCCTGCGACGCAGAGTGGGGGCCGAGGCTGCGCTACAGTCGAAGGGAAGGGGACCGGGTCGGGACGCGGCTCCTGAGAGCCATGGGACACAAGATTGTCAACTTATAACAACAATAATAACAACAACGACAACTTAAATATTTGGATTTCTTTTGGTCGCGTCAAAGGAACAAAAGTGAGGTGTGTGCAGCAGTCGGCGTAGGGGCCTCTTTGGTGGTCTCCCTTCCACCCGAAGTCCTGAAACCCGGCGGAACCCAGAGGCCGCGGAGGGAAGGCAAGGACGGGAGCTGGTGTGCGGCCGGCAGTTAGAAAGCGGGGGGCGCGGCGGGGCGCGGCGGGGCGCGGCTGGCCGGCCCGCTAAAGGCAGCGGGGGAAGCAGATGTTAGACCTGTGAAGACCCCTTGCAACAAAAAGGTACGGAAGATTGCAATTTGCCCTCAGTTTGCAGTAGCTTTCAAGCAGCGACATTCAGAGGTGTCAGGTGGTCCCACCCAGGCCACAGGTCCCCTGATGCTATAGGCCAGAGCTCGGCAGGACTCCCGGAGGGAGGGCGGACTTGGCAACTCCGGGGGGTGGAGGGAGTCAGAGCAGGTTACTCAGTCACGAGTTGGGATGACGCGAACTACGGCCCTGGGCTGCAGTGGGGAGAGGCCCTCGCCTACTCACCCAGCCTTAGCTGCCACCACGGAGGAAGGGACAGATGGACAGCCTACCGGGGGAGGCAGTGTCTCCGCGGAGGGCAAGGGATGTACATACAGGCCCGCTCCACAGAGACAAGGAGCTGCAAGTCCGTCCGTCTCCCCCAGACCTGGCCTCGGGACAGCGGTGCGGGCCGCAGAGACCCTGTCACGGAACGGCGGCAGGTCTCAAGCTCGCAGCACAGGCGGCAAGGCACACCCCACTCGGTCCCATGCACGTCAGAACTTAGACAGGGCACTTGGTCTGCCGCAGGTCTGTCCTTCCCTAAGAAACTGTCACGGGGCTTCTGAAAGTGCACTGATTTCCTGCCACATGGCTCTGACTGAGACACGGAGGGCCAGGCAGGACCACAGAGTCCTGTCTCCGCCCTTTACCTCCGAGGAGGTGCCAGCCGCGCAGAGGCACCTGGACGCCTCACTTCAGACAGCACCATGTCCGGCTGTCTGCCCGCAGGCTTTGGGACGTGCTGTCAGAACTTGGTCCCAAAGCGGCCTTCGGCTGCTACGTGGCCCGCTGAGCACATGGACAAACAAGTAACAAAGAAACACCAGGGGGGCTTTGCAACAGACCTCGATCTTTTTTTTAAACAGGAAATTAGTTTGGGGTCTGAGCTATCTGAGAGTGCACTGCACTCGAACCACAAGGCGGTGCAGGGTGGCGGACCCCTGTGTAGAGTGGGCACATTCGGGGACCGGGGACTGGCAGAGGGCCCCCGCGCTTCCCGGGCATGTCCTTCCGCACTCAAAGCAGTTGTCCACTGGGCATGCTTGTTTCCCCCTGACTTCTACTCCAAGTGCTTCTGTCTCCCACGTCCCCACAGCCTGCTCACAGACCTGTCCAGCCTTCTGAGAAGTCACACAGTCCTGACACAGTTTCACATCATGTCAGAACAAGATTACTGGAAAAGCTTTCATGAAGTTCGACAACCTGACAGTTTTGGATGAAATGTTAAAAGAGCGATACATTTCTTGTCCGTCCTTCCCTTTCTGGGTCCCAGCAATGGCGCCCCAAACAGTGGGCCCCTCAACCCCTGGGAGCTCGCACATGGAAACAGTCTGGAACCATGCACCCACGGGCGGGCCAACGAAGGCCCCGTGGCTTCCCACGCCACCCTGCCCTTGAAAACGCTCATCCTCTACAAGTGGCAGAGCAGAGACGGCACATCGAAACTTCGTCCGACTCAAACGGGCTGTACTGCCTCTACGAATGCTAGACGCAGGGAAATAAAGAATTCTGCCTTCCCCGCCCCGTGCCCGCAGCTGCCCAGGATTCCAGGGACATCAGGGCCGCACGCAGCAGCCCGCCCGCCCCACAGGCCAGCAGAGTGGCAGGAGGGAAGCTCTTCCAGAGCCGGGGCAACCACCAAGGTTTCCCTCAGGATGTGGGGGAGGGGCGCAGAAGGGACACAGGGGAGCGTTTCCCGATTTCAGCCGTTTGCTCCTGCTCCCGCCGCCTGTTTAGAAAGTGTGAGCATAAACAAGGCCCGGCAGTGTCCGTGGTAGCCACACCAGATCCCTGACATCCTGTGAAGTTCTGTGTCCCTCTGCAAGTGGCCTTTCTGGGACACACTCCAAGGAGCCGAGCCAGCCTGCCCGCAGCTCGGGCCGAGGGCTCTTTGCTTTTCCTGAACGTGCCTCCCGAGCACAATGCCCTCCTCAGTCTCACCTGCCAACCGTCCCCAGAGGCCACCCCTCCTTGAGAGGTGCAACGAAGCAGGTTGGCTGTCACCTTCTCGGTTTGGTTTTCTCCTTCTGCATTTTTGGTTTGGACGGAATGGGCCTTGGTGCGAGAAAAGGAAGCCTGGCTTCAAGAGCGCTGGCTACTAGCACGACACCCAACACCACGGCCCAGGGCGACAAGGAGAGCCCACTTTACTTCCCTCTTCCCAGATTCGAGAGCCATTCGCATCGCTCCGGTTCCTCTCCGAATCAAAAGGTGCACTTCCGGCCACCCGCACACTTGCATCCTCTGCCCAAGCGTCTGCCACATGTGGAGGTTAAGGGTCAGGAGAGGCTGGCAGGGTTGGTCTGGGGGCACAGGCAGGCAGAACAAGGGACGGCGGTGCCCGAGGGGACCCTGAACCTGACAGATGACCCTGCAGGTCAAGACCACGGAGAGGCCAACAAACCCTAAACCCAATCAGAGGGACAATACCGTCTCCTTTGGCAAGTCAGATATAAGGAAAAACACACACACACAAGCAAGTTTCCTCCTAAGATAATCACCTCGCCCCCCCCACCCCCCAGAACCCTATAAACTGTCACCTATAAACAGGGTCCCAATACACACAGCATCAGTCATGTTTATCAATCATAATACACATCAGTTAACTAAATGCTACAGCTAAAGTTATTTCCACTATTTATAAAGTTTTTTCTCTTTATTTATTTATTTATTTGGTTTTGAGTTTAAAACCAGTTCTGCAACAATGCTAGCCTATGCTGAGGTATTTCACGACGGTGCCGGAGCTCGCTGCTCCCCCGGCACTGCCCTCACGGACAAGGGCTTCGCCATTCCGAGACAGGGGAGGAGGGGCGGGGAGACCCAGGCTCCAGGCTCAAGCCGGCTCCGCACGCACTTCCCGCGTTCGGCAGGGGCCCAGAGCAGAGGGGCCCGGACTGCGAGAAGCAGCAGCTCAGAAAGCCAAGTGGAAATCTGGGTGTGAAGTGGACAACTCAGGGAAAAATCCCCTGCCCTCCGGACAGAATCCTTTCAAACAGCTTGCTGGGAATCTCAGGGGTGTCCCATTTCATCTCTTTGGATTAAGAAAAGAATGAGGCAGAAGAAGATCCACACGGGCCTTCAGTGGTGAGCACAGCGCACCTGAGCTCCTTCTGAACAGCCAGGGGCTTTTCTCCTTCTTAAAAGTAAAGCTGAACACTAAGAAAGATCTACCGTTTTATACAGTGTTGTCCTCAAAATGTCTTAAGACTGAAAATAGCTTCAAATGGTCAGGGCTACGAACAGTGTCACACACTGAATGCTTTTCACACACACGTGCACAGACTCAAAAGCGAACTCATTATGGTTGCGAGCAGATTAATCGGTCAATTCTTTCTCACTGGAGTAATTTTAAAGTTCAGATCTTTGGTCTTTTAACCTTTTCAGCTCTAATAATCATGGTTTGAAGAACACAACTTTAAAGGCCCCCATTTTCGATGCTGATGGAACAAGAATGCCTTGACCAAGCTCTCACAGTGCCCTGCTGGGGCTCTCCTGTGTCCGAAGGTCCTGACGTCCCAGACTGGCCTCTGGGCCTCCCCGGGCTAAGAGCACCGGCCTCGGGAAGTGCCCGCGGGGCGTCCCAGCCACTGCCCCCTCGGCCAGCCTGATGCCCGAGGCCCTCTGACTTGCCCCTGCAACACTTCTCCCTTGTCTTCCTAGCTCAGCTATTCCACCTTCAACTTGGTAAAGCAAGTTTGGTGAGGATGACGTGGCCTAGGGACCAGTTTAGACTATGGGCCACAACGAGCTTATTCGGTGACTGTAAGCTACGAGCTTGTCAGACACTAATTGCGACATTTACTATCAGAATTTATAACTTGAAAAGTCTACATTAATTTCCCATGTTTCCAAATGTAGCCAGTTTTTCCAGCAATTTAAGTAGAAAATTTAATATTAAAGATCGGGTTGAATTTAAATATTTGTCAAGCAAATATCTGTGCTTCTAGATAATATAGACAAGGTTTCCTCAACCTTCACAAATAAATGAAAGATAATAGGACAAAATAATATTTTAAAAAAAGAGGTATAATTGTGCTTTTCTCCAACAATGAATGAATTATGTAGAACTGGCAGGATAACCTCACTAAAATTTTTAAAATTAATCTTGTTTTCCATTTAAAAGCAAGGCCGTTGGTCTCTAACGACGCCGCCACGGAGCACAGGCAGGCGCGGCCCCACACCAAGCGCAGGGTCCCCCGCCTGCTCCCCGATACACAGCCAAGCAGAGGGGGTGGTGCTGAGCTTCCCAACAAATAAATAAGGGGAGTGTGTGGGATGACCATGTAACGGATGCGGGCAGTGTATATAATTCTAAAGAGCTGCACTTAAACTAATGTAGCACCCGACTTATTCTGTAAGTCAGGGAACCGGGCCAGGGTCCCTGTGAACAGTCCTTTTCTAGGCCTTTCTGCTCCCCCGCTCAGACCTGCACAGGGCACAGCTGAAGCTCAGGACCAAAGAGCTCTGCTGTGAGGAGCCCGAGTCGGACAGCTCTGCCTGCCACTCCCCAGGCAGGGCCCGCCCCCACGGGCAGGGGCAGGGCCACAGCACATGCACCAAGAGTGAGTCTTTGGTTTAACGGGCCAAACTCGGGGGTGAGGTGAAGCCGGCACAAACACGACGGGGAGGCCAGGAGGCGGATGTGATGGTCTGCGATGGCCCATCTGGCCCTTCTTCCCGGAAGCGCAAAAACTCGGACCAACACCTCTTTTTGGTCAAACGCCCCTCTGAATTTCCACTGCCCCATAAGGTGTCTAATAGCTACGACTGTGTAGCTAGCTTCAGAGATCCGTTCAATCCCAAAAGCTCTTCGTGAGATGATAAAAAGAGGACGCGAAGCGGGAAGGGGCGACCGGCTGAGTCACGGAGCAGCATGCTCGGCGGGCTCCCTAGGGACGGGGGTGGGGACTCTATTTTAAGGTAACCGCCCAGCAACAAGCTGTTTTAGTGTTCCACACATACACATATAAAAGTATCTTTTGTTTTGTGACTTGTTTTTAAATAATAGAAAAAAATTTAGTTACCTTTGTCTAAGAATTTACTTGTTTTAAATGTAGGTTTTCGTGCTGGTTTCAGGTTTGTTTACCCTCATAAAGGGGTTCCCCGGCAGAATGCCCTTCTTCCAAATGGACCTGAGGGGACAGACAAGGTTGGGGACAGAAGGCCAGCGCCCCGACAGTTGAAACTTAGAACCTTTTTAAACGCTCCAGCCGCTTGGTGAATCACAGTTGGCAGCATCTTTTGAGCCACACAGGGTAACAAACAAACACAGCCCGCCCTTGCCCTTCCTCCTAGCCTTTGGGCTTGAGTCCCTCGGGACTTGACACTTCCTTTGGTAGCAATTCTGGGAAATTAATGCTATCGCCTTCCCCCCAGTACTGGGGGCATCAGCGCCCCCTCCCTGCATGCTGCCTCCGAGCCTGCCCCCTGACGCCGGCAGGAGGACTGGCAGTCCTGCAACCACTTGCACAGACTAAGTGAGAGAGTTCACGTCAGGAGAAAAGACCACATTTAACTACATCGGAGGAGCAGCGGGACGGAGGGAGGAAAGTCAGTCACTGACACTGCCGTTCCGCTTACACACCAAACAAACTAAACTAGTTAAAACTCAAGTTCATGTCTGCCCAGAGGATAGTACAATTTACCAACATAAAAGATTAAAAGCAGCAACTTTTACATAAAATTAATAAAGACAATGAAAAAGAAATTGTCAGTAGCATCTAACTCCTCAATGTGTCTGAACCGCACGATACAAACTAGTCCATTAGTACAGCAGCTTGCTAAAAATTGGCTTTGGTTCAAGCTTAGTTAAAAAAAAAACACAACATAAAAACACACCACACGTCAAGAAGGCGGATGGACGTCTGCTGGTTTCCCTGCCTGCAGGCCGCCGGTTCGGGGGGCTTCTCAGGGCGGGGGAGGGCGAGAGGGGGGCGCCAAGGGTGGGAGTTAAATACTTTGTGAAGTAAAACGGGAAGACAGAAGAACAAAAGAAAATCGAGGAAGGGACAAAAATGCTTCTGGCCTTTGGACGTCAGCCACCGCCCACTTGGACGATCACAGACAAAACCGCACACTGTGTCCGTCACGGCCCTCCCTAGTGCCGCGGAGACACAAGTACACAGAACCAAGTTCCCTCCTACACAGCCCAGCGACGGGAACGAAGCGGCCCGCAAGCCCGCGGCCCGCTGCTGGAGAGGGGGCAGGCGAGGTCGGCGAGCACCTCGGACGCCGGCCGGCCGGGCCTCACCTGAGTCAGATGGGGTGCAGGGGCGCAAGGAGGCGACCGAGCCCTGCGGGTTTTGGTACAGATACTACAATTATAACAGGACGTTGACGAAAAGGGGATCTAATTTCCTCTTCACCCTCGTTCCTCTTCACCTGCTGCACGAACTCCTCCTTTTCTCGGGCTCATTTTCATAGTCCAGAAACACCAGAAAACAGTGCCAGAAGTTTGCCACTCCCCCATCCCCGCCCAGAGATGCTACTGCCATTAGACCCGCCTCGCAGGGTGTCACGAACCAACCCGGGCAACACCTGCGGGGCGCGCCGAGTTCCCGCTCAGAGTTCTGCTGAGGCCCTAAGACCACGGCGGCTAGCGCATGTCTAGTCCATCAGAGGACAAATACAGTCTCAGGGTGACAGACCTACAAGCCACCTGGGGAGAAGGAAGTCTGTGGCCAGAGAAGGTGGCAGTGACCTCAGACCCTGATCGCCACGCCTTTTGGAGATCAGTCACTGGTGGAAAGCAGTCTGGCGGGGCGGCTCCTTTAGGGAACAGCGGAGGGAGGCGTGTCCCGATCTCAACAAGTCAGTTTGTTCTTTGCCAAGTAAGTTAAAGAGGTTTGGACGAAACCCCCCCACACAGCGGGGCAGACAGACGCACAGCAACAGCAGGAGCATTTCTCAGGAGATAAGAGTCAGGAGAGCCACCCAGTCAGGTGTCTGCAGTAGTCTTGGCTCTTGGAGCCTAGGCCCACCTGCGCCACGTGCGCCCGTGGAAGGCGGGAGCAGCGCCGGTGCACCTGGGGCCCCGGCTTGGGGTCCTTCAAGATCGCAGGGAGAGCCACAGTCCAGCAGGCGCTGCTGCCCGCACCAAGTGCTCCGAAGGCACCACCCGATGGGGGCGTGGGGAGTGGGGCGTTCGCACGCACCGCCCCCAGCTTCTGCATCGAGCCTCTTGCATAAGTGGCAAAAGAAAATTAACTTTCTAGGACCTCTGTGAGAGTCATCGGGGATAAGGAAACCAGCAAGAACATTCCGCAGTTAAGAACGCAAGTTCCCCCGACCCCCAATACCCCCCACAGTGTGGGAGCTCACTGAGACAGGATCCAGGAGCGAGAGACAAACGTGTCCACACTATATATATATAAAAACAATAACAACAACAATAATAACAGAGATACAGTAACACAGGCCTGCCTAAATTGTACCAGTTAAGAAAGGAACCCCCAACACAATTGATACTATTATAAACACCTTGTTAGGACTTAATGGCCTGTACAACAGACCCATAAAAATGATTTTTTTTTAAGAAAAAAAGGAATTCAGACAAACGAGAAACCCCCTTCCTATATTGGAATGGTAACCCACCTTCGCTGTCATCCTGACTGCTGGGAATGACAAGTAGTAAGTAGTCCTTTCACTTATTTTTTTGTTTGTTTTTGATTTTTTGTTTCTGCTTTTTTTTTTTTTTAAATTTTTCGTTAGAAAGTTCTCCAATCCATGAAGCAATCCTGAAAAGACAGTGTTTTATTACAAAATTAGGCAAATGTTGTCCGGTCTCCATCCTCTCTCTCCGGCACGCGTCTCTCCTCCGCCCCTCTCCCTCGCCCTCCGCCCGAGGCAGGAGGGCGCCTGCCGCCCCCGCGGCCACGGCCTGCCTGGCAGCCGGATCGCACTGCGGTGAAGAGGCGGGTGGCAGCCGCTCACTGGGCCTTGGAGGCGGTGGTGGTGGTGGAAGCAGCCCCGCTGGCAGAGGCCACTGTGAAGAGAGAGTTCTGGATGGACTCCGCGGAGGTGGAGGCGGCGTGGAGGCTGGCGGCAGGCCCAGAGTTCCCTGCGGAGGCTGCGGCGGCAGAGACCAGGCTGACCGGGTTGCTGGTGAGCAGAGAGAGGTTCTGGGGGTTCAGGAACAGAGGGGCGGTCACGATGTTGGGGGCTCCTCCCGCATTGGCAAAGACCAGGTTCCCAGTTGCATCCAGTGATGTTATTGGAAGAGAGCCACCAGAAGCAAGAGCTACGGACAAACCCCCAAACAGGCGGAAGGAGAATGTTAATACCGTCTCGGAGAGGCCCAAGGACACACCAAACGGATCGAATTCCCCCACCGCCCTGCTGGAAAAGTGTGGCCCTCCACTGACTGTCCTCCTTAGTCAGAGTGCTATCTTCTCACCAACTGAAGTCCTGTTTTTTAATTTTAAAAGAGCCTAAAGGGCTGAATGGTCTAAGGACCACAAGCAGAACGCAGGTTGGGGGGTGGGTCTGTCTAACCCATCAGTCGCATGTCTGGCAGAGAGCTCCACCTGACGTCACCTGCCTCGAAGTGCCGGGTAAATACAGTAACTTTGCCTCTACTGAAAATCACTGATTTTAAACTACCTCCATTCCAGTGACAAGCTAGCGCCAGTGATTACAGCACTGAATTCTGTTAGCTTTTCTTAACCCAACTGGCGCTGTCAAAGGCCTGAGCGCCTTACAGTTTGATACACAAGACAAAACGTCATTTTTCAAAAGGCTTTCGTTTTAAAATAAATTACATGTTACTGGTCAACTGTTAACATGTGACTGAGTTCTCCCTCCTGAGGCAAACCGCTGACCTCCGTGACTCTGCACAGAGCGTGGGGGGTGTGGCAGGAGGCGGCGGAGATGGAGGGGCCCAGGGACTGAGGTGGTGTCTCAGGTTACGACTTGCTTTAATGCCCGAGAATTTTCTGTGATGATGGCATCAGCAAGATTTTCTTTAAAATAACTGGGTATTCTAAGTTTTCCTGGTATCTGACAACCCCCCAAAATCTCCCGGAACCATAAAAATCACACCCCTACATGGAGAGTCGAAGGTTTCTCTAGGCTTTAAAAATTCGGTTAATTTCTTATGTCCTATATAAAGAAAGCCAGAGGGACTGAAGGGGGCGTCCCCAACTTGGCTACCACCACACACGGAGCCCATGAGGACGAGAGCCCGGTGTGGATGGAAGCGTTCTGGGGCCCAGGCTCAGGGTCACAGAGCAGTCCCAGGTCTTACCGGGAGAGGTCTGTTCCCCTCCCCGGGACAGGAGAGCCTGTGGCCTCTGGCGCCCGGCTGCAGCCCACAGACATGCCCTACTGCGCGAGGAAAGTGGTTTCTCACAAACCTGATTCCAAAAAGAATTCCTTGGCTAACAAAGGCTTTACCGGCCCAGCCATCAATCACGCACAGTGCGAAAGCCGACGAGATGCAAGGCGGCCAGCTCAGGCATGGGGTTTCCCTGAAACTAACGGCTGCAGAGCAGACCGCAGCCTGCAGGAGCATCATCCATGGAACACGGGTCTTTGCTGAGGTTGGCCAACAGTTTATTTTTTGCCTCAACTATCACTCAAGCACAAACTATCTTAACTATAAAAAAGAAAAGCTCTGATTAATACGGGACGTCTCTCAAACTGCGCCCCGAATCGCGTCATGGTGAGCATCCTGACAGAAGCCCAGAAGTTGCACAAGGCACACCCTTCAGCAGGGGCTGCGTCAGGGGTTTAGACACGCTCAAGACTGGGACGCATGCTAAGGCCAAAGGGGACCTGGGGGGCGTGGGAAAGACATTATTGCCCAAGAGCACACATGTTCTGAAAAGACGGGGCTACCAAGAAGCAACCTTCTCAGCTGTGGCTCTCCCAGGGTGGAGGTGAGGACGGGGAGGTTTCACTTGGTCGAGCCTGCCTGGGCATGGGTCTCGGATAAACTTATCAGGGGAAATCCTGCCCTGATGTCTATGTATCTAGGAAAATAAATACCAGCGTAAAAGTCCTCCTTTCTTATGATACACCAACAAGTATATTTCCTGTTTTAACACACAAACTAGCACCTATACTTCTGCACACAGCTTTTTCACAAGGACACTTTCTTGGGCCTCAAGTTAGTCAGCACGACCCCCCCAACCCCGCCATCACCCCGGCCGCCGGCAGACGAGCCGAACTGACCTTGAATAGTCGCCAGTGTGCTGTTGCTCATCAGAGCCGGGCTGAGAGCGCCGCCCAGGGTCCCTGGGTTGAGGCTGAGTAAGGCACCTCTGCAAGGGAAAGGGCCACGCTGTCAGGGCCGCGCCACACCCGTGGGGCAGGGGGCTGGGGCAGCTACGTCCCGAAGACACGCGGTGCAGGAGGCGAACGAGGCCGGGGGCCCAGTGTCACCGCGTAGTCCCTCAGACCCTTTTTTGCAGCATCTCATTCTCTTTTTCCCAAAAGAAAATGCCAGAGAAAGGAATGTCTTTGCAGAGTAATTCTTACACGTTTGGTAGCGTAAAATTTGGAACCTGTGATGACGTCTCTCCTGCGTCTGCTGGAGGAGCAGCACGCGGCCGGCTGAGAGAGGCCCGTGGGAGCCGCTCGGGGGAACAAGGGGTGGGAGCTTGGGAACTGTCCCTCCAGGCCCCCCACCACCCGCAGGTCAGTGTCAGCGCTCAGGGCCTCACCTGGTGACACAGGAGCGACCCCTGCCCTTTCGGACACTGAAGTCCACAACAGGCGGTGTCCCAGGGCTGCTGCAGCGCAGCCTGGCCAGGGCTTTTGTTTCAACCACTGCTGTTGAGGACGGTGAATCTCCTTCCCAGCCACCCCGCCCTCCCGAGGCCTCTCAGGTGCAAAGGCGGGGGGCGGCGGGAGCCCTTACCCAGCTGCGAACTGCGACGGGGCCATCAGGCCCGGGCTCAGCCCCGCAGCGGCGGCCATGGCAGCAAGGCTGGCGTTGGCCGGCAGCTGCGTGGCTCCGGGCAGAGCGGTGGCCGCAGCCGTCTGCAGCCCTGCTGCTGTCACCGTCACCTGGCCAGTCCCGAGCGCGGAGGGCAGAGGAGTGGAGGCGGCCTGCGTCGTGCTGGTCTCCGTGGCGCCGGAGGCCTCGGAGGCGGCAGCAGAAGCGGAGGCGGACGGGGCAGGGCTCAGAGAGGGGGGCGTGACAGCGGCGGCCGCGGGCGCGGTGGAAATCACGGTGGCTGTGGTGCTGGCGGCCGCATCGGTGGTGCCTGCAGAGACGGCCAGGTCAGGATGGGCCACGCGGGGGCTGCACTCAGCTGCCTGAGCGACCCGTCCACAGTCCCTCCGCATGGTCCCTCCTGTGGACGAGTTAGTGCTGCTACAGAAAAGGCCCCTGAAAACGATACTTTGGGAAACCACAGCTCAGGGAGGAACGAACCACAGGGCGTCGGACTAGAAACCAGACGAAGAAAAATGGATGCAGACGCGTGTGGGCGAGTATATGCGCCTGACACACATCTGTGTCTCTCACACACATGCCCATGTACGGGTGTGCACACTTACTCCTGCTGAGATGCCCAAGAGTGGGGGTGCCCGGCCTCTGGGCCTGTTAGGAGCCCCGCCGCTCCGCACGAGGTGAGCTTGAGTGTAACGCTCTCAAATCATCCCGAAACCACCCCCACACGCCTGTCTGTGGGAAACTGTTCCACGGAACCGGTGCCAGGCACCAAGAAGGTTGGGGACCGCTGCCCTAAAAGCAATATGACAGCATCGGTGGGTGTGTTCGATGCCCACACCTTGGCCTTGAAGCACCTTTCCTCACTGAGAACGCGGAGCCCCTGGGGAAGCACGAAGGTGAGCCTGGACATCGTGTGTCAGAAAATAAGAAACCACTCAGAGGGTGACAGGGACGTGTTACAGGGTATAAGGAGCCAGCTGAAGGGACTCCCACGGACCAAATCTGAGATAATTTTAACAATGAAATAAAGAGGGATATAATTCTAACCTGTTGGATACAAAAGAATGTCTGAGTCCATACTGATACAGAGATAAACAGGGAAAAAGAAAATGGTCATCCTTAAACCGAGTGGCAATATAAAACACTTACTCCCTTTCTGTGCCGTGGTTAGGCCGCAGAGCCAGAGGGGCTATGAAGTTCGAAGTAAGAGCAGATCCCAAACCCGCCCAGTGATTCGCTGGCACATAATCACCAGGTGAACAGTCACAGGGCCCCTTACACATTATATACCTTAAAAACTCCTGAGGACAGTGCTGTTGATTTTAAATGTATTTGGGAAATCTGCT
Organism: Mormoops blainvillei; assembly: GCA_004026545.1. Taxonomy (NCBI): domain Eukaryota; kingdom Metazoa; phylum Chordata; class Mammalia; order Chiroptera; family Mormoopidae; genus Mormoops; species Mormoops blainvillei. The sequence continues at coordinate 41,625 of PVJD01007531.1, forward strand.
ATTTAAAGGAGGTCGCAAGGAAGAAACGCTTACTCATTTATTTTACAGTGAGTGTGTCAGGCACTACGCAAGATGGAGATTTCGACAACAACGAAAATATCCAGATCTTTTGAGAAGTGCTAAGTCTACTGGCAAAGAGAGAATAAATTATAAAACTATAATCATTTAGAACACAGGCAGGAAGGAATGAACAGTTTCCTGGGGGCGCTAAGAGGCACCTCCAGGAGGAGCAGACACCCGAGCCAGGTCATTCCGGCGCCTCCAGAGAGGCGCGCAGGTCGCGCAGGCCTGGCTCCGAGGCGGACGCCCCTGTGCATTGGGGATGAGGTGCAGGAGGAGACTAGCGGGAGCCACGGCCCACAGGAGTCACCCTCGCTGAGTCAAGGGCGAATGTGGATTTTGTCTTGGATGCAACAAGTTGCAGGTAGTCAAGGTTTTTAAAAGGAGTCACTTACAAAGAAGTGGGTGCTGTGAAAGACAACGCTGGGAGGGACAGAGGAGCCAAAGGAAGGTGAGAAAGAACAAAAAAGATGATTTTTTACATGGAAGTATTATTTCCAACAAAATTGTGCCAGATTATTCTGGAGTTCAGGTTTTCACATATAACTTGAAAGAAAGCAGCTCTTTAGGGCCACACGTCACACTGTCATGGCAGAGTCTCACGGGAGCCTCCCATGGGCTGCCGCCTGCCTAAGGGCTTCAGGGCCTGTGGCCGCGTACCTGGAACAGAGAGGTTGGTCACCGCGGCGCTGGTCAGAGGGAGGACGGGGTTCACGGCGAGGGTGGTGGCCGCACTGCTGGTCACAAGGCTTGGCGTGGTTGCCACCTACAGGTCAGAAATGAAAATATGCAAAACAACTTAAAAAATCGAAACAATTTTTAAAGTCCACATTGGAGACGTACTTTGCCTATAACCGTTTTACCATTTTTAACAACTGGCATATGTTGCAAGGTCTCTATCAGAAGAGGGTGCTTCCCTGATGACACAAGGCTTTGCTCAGATTTTAGAAAGAAATGATTTAAAAATCTCTCAGTTTCAGTAATGTTGAGTCAGGTGCAACCTAACTCAGTACGAAATATTATACTAATTGTCACCTTAACCTAAACAAAGAAACTATTAGACAGGATCAGCAAAATTTCAGCTTCTTGTTTTGTTTAACTTTTGACTTTGGGGGAGAGGGCAAGGTTGTCTTGTTTTTGTTCTTGACGAAATGATATTATGGGAAAAAACATGAAACACATTTTTAAAAAACTGACAGTTTCTCTTTGAAATAGCGGTAAATACTCGTACAGCGTTGTAAGCAGTGCTCTCCTCGTGCTAGTAAAGCAAAGCCCAAACACGGCTGCATGGGCACCTGCACAGAACGACACCGTGTCTATGACTCCCATCCCCATGCAGCCGTCCCATGACCTCGGTGACGAAGCCTTCGCCAGGCGACCGCAGCCTCCCTCGACCACTGTGCGCCCATGATGCCGACTTGAACTTGAAAAGCCTTCCAGCACAGAGCGACATGCACATAAAGTTACACCAGTGCACGAGGAAGGCTCGGGGATGCACCCTCCACTTCCCCACCGCCGGGGTCTCGGTCAGATGTATGGACTCACATTTACACCACCCTGAAGGGCAAAGGTGCCACACAGGCACCTTGAGTCCCTTCCTCTAGGAAGATGGCCCTAAGATTCTAATGTGAACAGTGACGGCCTAAGTGAAAGGCCACAGGTCTGAGCATGAAGGTCCGACGGGACTGTTTTAATGCAAGTTCAGAGCTCTTCTTGAACAAAGGCCACCTGCGAACTGACTGTCACCTTGTCATGTAAGTACAAGTTTAATGCACTGGGCTTTAGAACTCAACATGAATAAAGAGCTGCGAATGACTTTCTCAGATAATGATAATCGGCAGCAAATGTGCTCCCACAATTAGACTAACCTAAAATGCTACACCACAGATGAGAACAATGGACATGACGTGAAATGGGAAAGAATTGAAATTGTTCACTTTACAAAGGAACGATCGAAGGGTTCTCGGCTTAACATGAGATTTAATTACTTTGATAACATCTAAAATATAAATTTATATACACTCATTCAGCATGGACAGATGCACAATGAACTCCATGATGAATTCCATGGACCAAGTAGGTCACTTGTGAAGCTGAGAACGAGCTGGGGCGGCTCCGTCGTGCCCGCCCCACTCACCAGTGAGGTCGGGCTGGGGAAAACCGCCTTGATGGGCGAGCTGCTGGTCCCGCCGCTGCTGGGCGGGTTGATCCTCTTCTCCTTCTGGCGGCGGTTGCAGAACCACACACGGATCACCTCCTTCTCCATGTTGAGCTGCTCGGCGATCATGGTGATCTCCTCCGAGGTAGGCTTTTGATTCTGCAAGGAGAACTGCCTTTGGAGAAATCTTTTGAACTGCCGGCAGAGCCCCGCCATCATACGGACAAACCAGGGGGCAGGCCCGGGAATGAAGGTGGAGGTAGGTGGCCATGGCCTCTCCCGGCCCCTCCACCTTTAACCAAGCGTCTAGAGACAGACATTCCAACGAACGTGTGTTTATTACAGTTATTCCTATTAACTTAGAGTAAGTTATTCTTGAATGTTTGCATTTTCTCCTTCTAATGGCTATTAATCTTGACTAAAATTAACAATCGCCACAGCCTTACACACAGCAGGAACCCGAGGGTCTCCTCGGTGCCTGATGCGCATGACTGGAGGTATTTCCCAGGGAAAGAGGCTCCAGCCTAAGGACTCAGTGGCTGGCCAGTGACGGAGGCGCTAGGTGGCAGACACCACGACTCCCGAGTCAGTGCGCCTTCCCCTGCACTCGAGCCTCTCTGAGTCAGTTAAAAATCTGTTGGAAGCTTTGATTGTGATATTCCCTGGTACCAAAAAAAAAAAAAGAAAGAAAGAAAGAAAAGAAAAAAAGAAAAACTAAATATCTGTTGAATTAACTTGAACTCGACAGCATGACATTCAAGGCCCTTGGTGTTCAGGCCCCAAACTGCTATGGTAAGGACGGACGCCAGCACTCGGCCAAACGAAACAGCCAGTTTCCCCTGACTTAGCTTGGGGCCTCTGTGCTCGCACTGCCTGTCTGCGGGGTGTCTGCGGGGTTCCTGCGGGCCCCTGGCAGCTGCCGCCTGCTGCACGGAGCGCTCCGGGGATGGGAGCCCGCTCTCTCCAGGGCCCCGCGGCACCCGTGCTCTCTGCCTGTAGCCTGCTTTCCTCCGCCACCGCAGGCGCGTCGGGGCTGCGGCTGACAGCACTAGCGTTAGTCCCATGCCGACAGTCCCACGCACACGAGAAGGGAAAGCCCCACTGACCTCCAGGAAACTCTTCTCTAAGGCCACACGGATGTTGGTCTCTATGCTGGTGCGTTTCTTCCTCCGACGGTTCAAGCCCTCGATTCCCTGTCCTGGAGAATTCAGGGCACTGGGGCTGGAAAGAGCCGAATCCGACGAGAGGTTCTCTGGGAGAAAGAAGAGAAGAGGCGGTCGGAGGAGCGGAGCGCCTCAGGTGCGACACTCACACCAACAACGACGACCAAGCCGACCCAGCCACTCCAAGCTGCGGGCAAGCACGCAAAGGTTCTCAAGACCCCCGAGAACAACATGGCTGCCCCAGGCTCCTCCTGCTGCTCTAGCTGGCGCCTGTCCCCGCTGCCCTCCGATGCCTGCTCCCAAGAAGACGGGGCTGGCTCTTTCTGCCCTTAGACTCAGCTCTGCCTCCACTGAGTTCTGTTCTCCTGTTTAGGTTTTGCTTGCTTGTTTATTTATTAGCTCTAAGGATAAAAGAAAGCTTACTGGAAATTACTGAACATTTAATATTTATCTTGCAAATGACCTCTCATTTTATTAGTAAAATCTAGGGCAACACCTCTCCAAACACCAACCAATGAAACACTTCTTAAGTTCTTGGAAGCTGAAACAAGGTTCTGTCATGCAGTAGTGGACTGGCCCTGGCCCCTCAGAGTCAGCTCTGGGCGTCTCTCCACCCCGTGGAAACGGGGAAAATTCCAAATTTTTCAAAAGGAAACCTCAGCACAAAACACGTAAGTTCAAACTAGCTGCCCAACTTCGTATGTGTGAAATATGTGGTCATTTTTTATAATAAGCAGAGATATCACCAAGAACAAATTTATTTATAATTCACTGAGGAAAATCAACAAACTTGTTTCCAAGTTGATCTAAATGCACAGGCCTCTCCTCTCCCTTTAGCTGCCCCAACACTGGCTGAAGTGCAGGGACTATTCCGAGGCTAGAGACTGCTGTCGACCATGGGCAGCTGCAATCCCTACTTACGTGAATAAGCGCTCCGATTTACGGAGCATCATTTATAAGGGTCCTCCCAAGACCGGCGCTTCCCGACTCTGCGGCACCAACGACGCAATACGAAATACAAACCCCGACTACACAACGACCCCCAAAAGGGGCCCATGGATGGCGAGGCCATTTCTCACTCACCTGCATCATTGAGCCACTTCTCCAAGAGGGGCTTTAACTTGCACATGTTCTTAAAGCTGAGGTTCAAGGCTTCAAAGCGAGAGATGGTGGTCTGGCTGAAGTCGTTCCCATACAGTTTACCCATCGCGAGCCCCACATCGCCCTGCACAGGGACACAGAGCAGGGAGGGGGTGGGCGCAGAGGAGGGAGTCGGCTCACTGCCGCTGAGGCCTTCCCTCCGCAGCGCCCTCCAGACAAAGGCCGCAGCCACCCCCCGCCCCCGGTGATCCCTCTGCAGGCTCCCACGGCATCACCCGCCCCTGAGCTGGGCCCTGTGTGCCAGTGAGGATGGCAGGCCCGATCCTGACAACAATCGAAGCTGCCCCATAGTCTCTCCATTTTGAATCTCTTCTTGCCACCTTATGTAACAGTCAAGATTATCAAATATTTCTGTCTCAAAAGATGGTGCTGATATTCTAACAAGCCGCTTAACTGATGTAACCAGAGTGATTTAAGTAATCTTTAAAAATCAGTTTACCCGTCTCACCTACAGGGTTAACGGATGAAGCTGCCTAAATAGCTTTAGATGTTTCTGCACTAACGAAACTTCCCACGAATCACTTTAAAATCTAGAAATGATGCCCAGTTCTTTTTTTCCCCCTGTAAAGTATTTCTAGGAGCAATGAAAAAATCTATTTTCCACCCTTAGTTTTGATTTCAAAGTTGGTTAAAAAAACAGGTATTCTAAAAGACTACTTTTATAACTGGTATGGAGATAGAAATTCACAGTAGAGAAGTTTGACCCATTTAGTCAAACCGTCATGGGCATTGAAACTCAGTAACCTTACAGCAACAGAACAATGATCCCCTGAATATATTACAAAGATGTCTTTCTCCATCAGCCTATAACCTTTGAATGTACACAGTGCTTTTCTTCCAGCTGAATCTCTCTTGTTAAAGCTGGAAAAAGCCACATCTTGATAGTTATTTTTTGTACAGGTAAGAGAAGCTCCTGGAGTTTAAATGGTTCACGCTCTCATTTCCATTAGGGTGGTGACAGGTTAGGAGGCATCGGTTCTGCTCCGAGGCGCTGCAGCACCAATGCTACCATGGGACAGCCCACGCCCGGCCGCCGCCAACTCTTACTGTGAACGGGGCTGTGCCAGGCCCCGGTTCCCTACAAGTCATCTTTTGGACACCACACTGTTTATCAGCACCTGTGTTAGGTGGTAGTCAGGGAAAGGAAAGGGCATTTTAATGCCATTTTCTTACTGGGAAGCAACTTCTGATAAAAAGTTGAACAGAGGAGAAATGTTGGAACTAAAGGGTGAAATGAGGCACTGAGAACACCAGACCTTCCACTGATCCATAACCTGGGCCTTCTGGTGGGACAGCCTCTGGCCACAGGTGACTGTTTAGATGTAAATTAATTCAAATCAAGTAAAGGAAACCTCCAGTGCCTCAGCAGTCAGTGCCCCCCCACCCCCCAGGGACAGTAGCTGTCCTGTGGACAGCAGACACAGGCCACTTCAATCGGCACTGAGTGGTTCACTGGCGGCTGCCAACACAGTCTCTGGGACAGAAGTAGGTGCTCTGTGATTCCGCCCAGTTACAGGAAAATTGAAAGGACCAGGAGAGTGGGTGTGGCATAAACGCCACATCCTCCTACAGGTGTTTATCTATAGGTAGATGTTTATCTATAGGTAGACGTTTACCTAGAGATGTTTATCTGTATCGAAGTCTCTGTCCACTTGTGCAATCAGCAAACATGCACTAGGCGCCTACTATCTGTCACACACTAAAAACTATGCTTGCGTCTCACATATATTCGTGTCTTGGTCACTTTGTTTAGATTAGAGCCTTCTAGAAAACTGGGGTCAATTAAACCTTGTAATTTCTTTGACTACCAGGCCTGCACTAGCAGTTAAGATGGCCATAAATGTCTCTGACACTACTCTAACTTCACACTTCACTAAGAACTTTTTCACAAACTTTTATAGTATCTTTCTATGAAAAGTAACAATATTAACAAGTAAACAAAAACTAAAATACCTATTCAAAAACCACATCATAGTAAGAATAAACAAAGCCTTAAGCTGGTGGCTATGCCATCAACTAAGTAAAACTATGGCAATAAATGACAAGTCTACCTAACTGAGATTTATAATGCAATCTCACTTCACATTTAACGTATTTAATGGGATGGGCACAGCAGCCCTCGGTTAATGAGCTAATCTCACTGAGGCGAGGTGTCCGTGGCCCAGTGCCCTGGCGCCCTCCCTCACAGCAGGACACGTGTGAAGCAGCTGACTCATCAATAATCTGAACTACTTTGTAGGCCTTGATGTTTTTTAAAAAGCAAAAGGAAAAAGGGAGACCAGGGCTGGGAAACGATGAGTGGGCCCCATGGGTGACAGCGCTGCCCGGGGACCTCCTGATGAGGTGATGGCGCCCACAGTAACACTTCTGTAACCACCAAGGGAGTCAGAAAACACCCAGCAGCCCGGGTGTTCACTCAGAGAATAGAGATTTTTTTTGTTTGTTTGTTTCAATGAATATGAATGTTGTGTGCGTACATAAAATGAAAACAAAGCAGGCTTTGAACAACGACAACTGAGGTACATGACTTAACAGCGATTTTCCCGCCCTGCACCAGTAATGTGCTTCAGTCCACACAGGTGAAGCTCGTGAAATACAACCACTGCTGGGTAAAGTCATCTTAAAAATATGGAACAGTCGTGCCAAGTAACAGGATAAAACCATAAAGCAGAACACTAGCCCGCAGGGAAGCTCCTTCACGAGAGAGACAGACAGACACGACACTGACAACACGTTGGGTCAAGTGCCACACAAAGGCAAACCGCCATCAGGGTAAAAGCATAAGATTTTGAGAAGCCCTGACATCCTTGGCGTATCGCTTAGGCAACAGTCTCCCAGGGAACCAGCGGCGTGCTGTGCTAACAGCTCCAAACCGCAGCTCTGAGGAGCCCCGGCCTGACACCCGCCGAAGCCCCTCGACGAGCCCCATCCAGCCAGCTGTCTTCAGCTTTCATTTTAAGAACAGGTCAGATCGTTAGATGTTTCAATTTTTCTTAACTGTAATTTGTTTCTTCACAACTGAAACTCCTCACAAATACATAGCTGCATTTTACCTAAAATTATATCTATTTAAAAAATTTTACGTTCCTAATATGTAATTCATTTCTTTGAGCAAAAATAAACTACCAAAGAAATATAAGGGATAAAAGTCTGTTCTGAACGACACCCGGAGCGCACATAGGGAGGTCACTCCTGGTTTCTGACCTGCCCAAGCAGGTGGCACATTATTGTACTTTTAACGCTAAGTAAGTGGGACAGTATTTAAGTGGCGGTTTAAATTTCAAACAGTAATTATATTCTCTGTTTTTTCCTGGTTCCATAAAAACACCAGATCCAATTTATACTTCAGTAATTTTTAATCATCTAATGATCTTATATCATTTTACATAAATATTCAGGTTAATTCTTTTCCTGCTTTAGAAGCATTATTGTGACAGGTTAATCAGAGAGTAAGTCAGTGGCGGCATTACATACTGAGACTCCTGTTTAAATCACGAAACGTATTCTACTTTAAAAACCCCCTGTGATGTGACATTAACAAAATTAATTTGGATTCTGATGAATTTGGATTTTTCACCTTCAGATTCTTATGTCATTACTTAGTTTCCTTTTGGGCTTGCTGTGCGCATGTGCCTGTCTGCACACCCACGAGTGCACGTGTCCCTACCACCCCTTCTCCTCTCCCCAAAACTGGGGTAAGCAAGGCTTCCAACCCATCAGTTCCTGTGTGAGGCCTCGCAAACACAGCACAGAGATCCAGAGCCAGGTGCTCTTCCAGGAACAAAAGCCCCAATAGAGTCACATCGTCCCCTAACGTAACCTTTTAAGTTCTCACCCACTTATTGGTATGATAACTTCAGAGGCCAGTGTTCTGAGGGAAATCTATAAGGTTTTAACCTAATTCACATCATAAATCTATAGCCGAATGGACACACTAATCTGATCTCCTCAGTGCAGGATAAAGTCACGGTCTAACGGACGCGCAGCGCCGAGGCGGCCCGTCGAGGGTGAGGGTGGGCCCGCCTACCTGAGTGAATCCCAGTTTGATTCGTCTTTGTTTGAAGGTCTTGGCAAACTGCTCAAGCTCCTCCAGGTCGCTGGGCTCCTCCAGGCTGGGAGTGTCGATGCGCTTTGGTGTCGCCTGGCTCTGTGGGAGTGTCTGAATTGGGGTTGCGGCTATTGTGCGTGTTGGGGTTGCTGGCTGTTAGAGAAGGAGCGGGAAGGTAAGGACAGACATACAGAAAGGTGTTTAGGTTGCAAGTGGAACCACAACCCAGGAGTACTTTCCAAATCTTCAATAACAAGGCATGTGCCCCACTGATGAGAGTAACTTTTACACAAGTAAGGCACAGGAAGCGGCCATATGGCACAAAACCAAAGGGGTGCAGTGCTGTTCCAGTGGCAGCACGACCGCCATGCCAGACAGCTACACGTCCCACTCACCCATCACCTCCAGGTCCCTCCTTCCCTCAGATCTATGTTTTTATTCTTATACTTTTTTATTGAGTTTACTAGGGTGACACTGGCTAATTAAATGATACAGGTTTCAAGCGTACAATTCTATAGATGACGTTTTTAATCTTAACCAAAATTAAAGTGTACGTAATTTTACACCCCGCTTTTTCCGCTTCTCATGGTGCTTAAACTTCCGCTCCCATGGCGTTTCAGTCTTCGCGTCATCATTTTCAAAGGATGATGAGGCAATGCTTTCACTATTTAACAATTTCTTCATTGCTAGATGTCTTTTGTCGTCACTAACACAGGCAACACCACAAGAAGCAACGCTGTATGTGGGGTTCTTTCTCCACCTCTGGAATCAGTTCTTCGAGACAAAGTCATGGTGCACTTCCTGTAGTGGGTCAGGGCAGAGCAGAGAGACTCATGCCTTCCGACCCCCAGCGCCGTGCAGGTCCTCACACCCCGTGCTCTCCACACCATCTGCCAGCAGTTCTCCAAACACCTGCTGATCCCGGGAGTAGAGGGTACTTCACTGTTGCCCTCATCCTTCGTTCCCTTTATTACACAAAGTCAACATTTTCCCATGTATGAATTTTATCTGTATCTCCTTTGATATGAATTAGTTTTACATCTGAACCCATTTCTATATCAATGATATTCTTCTAATTCTTATCCTTAAAGAGCTCATCAAATGTCACAGATTAATTCTGTGCTGTACTAATGCAAATTTCTATAACCTGCTTTTTCCTTTTATTTTTCAACATATGTAAGTTTTAAATTATCAATAGAAAAAAAGGTAAACTTTTTTCCTTTCTAATATCATTTGTTGCTTTGGATCTGCAAAAACTTTCATTTATTTCTAACTTGGATAAAATTTCTTTTAATACTCCCCTGGTTGCTTCTACGCATTTTAAAATACTTAACTGTTGAACTCCATCTAAAGCTTAGTTGGAAACGTGAAATGTCCTTATTACGCAAACATGAGCCCTGAGCAGCCGCCCTGCTGAGTGGCACCTGTGACAGCATCGCAACGGCTCGGCTGGCTTTCCTGGGCACGGTCACCAGGTGGGCAAGCGACCACAGGTCAGGGTCACACACCAAGCCGGGGCTGGGAGTCTCCCCCTGCAGGTTAAACGAGTCACTTGCCCTTTGCTTGGCCCTCATTTGTAACATGCTCTCTCCAGCCGAACTAGCGGGCCCAGAAAATCATGCCAATAGGTCCCGCCGGCCTGCAGGCGGGGGTCCGCCCCTATCATCCTGATTCGGGGAACACAGCAACACTCATTGCTGACATGCCAACACCAGTAATTTTTAACCTGGCCATTGTGGAGGAACCCCGTCCTGCAAGCATCTGAGGCCAGGCAGGGTCACACGGGATTGAAGCAGAGGGACGAAGTTACGCGGAGCTGTCGGGATGTCTGGCATGCCTTCATCCCAGGGTGGGGTGACCCACATGCGCCACAAGCTGTGAGTCGCGCTGCGGGACGTCCTGACTCCCTTATGTATTAGGTGCACACAAAGCCAGCAGGATGCCAGCACGGACCTTCCAGTTACATAACAGGACTTGATTCTGAGCATGCGGGCCCCTCCTCACAGCTATGTGAACACTGCTAAGTTACGTTTGGACATCCGGGTGAGAGAGCCCAACTGACTCTGTTGATCCTACAAACCCCAAGCAGCACCCACCAGCGGCTGTAGGCCTCCCAGTCTCAACAGACTTCGTTTCAGGGCTTGAGGTCACCCTGTTGTCAAATAATAAAGGACTAAAAATCGCTCGGGTCTGTTACGAGGGGTGGTTACAAACACGGCGCCCCAGCTCCGGGAGCCCGAGACAGGGCTCGCCCAGGCCTGCAGGCGGCAGAGTAGAGCTCAGTGGGCAGGGCACAATGTGCCACGCCGGCCACCGTGTGCATGCAGGCCAGGAGGGAGCAGCTTGCGTAGGCTCTTCTCAAAACTCCAGCCTCATTTTTATACTCAGCACATGCACAATGACACACACCGTTCCAAAGCGCACAGCTTGAAGTGTTCTGACAACTGCATAACTGCTACCACGAGTGACATTCAGGAGACTTCCATCCCCCAAAGTTCCCAGGGCCCGTCCGCCCCCACCCGAGCCCCAGCCCCTGGCAGCCCTGATAAGACCTGTCCTATGAACTGAGTCACACAGCAGGCTCCTTTCTCACATAATGCTTCCGAAACTCATCCATGGTGCTGGCTGCAACGAAGCACGTTTCTTGCTGCTGCTGCGTATCACGTGGGTACCGCGAACGCTATGTTACCTATTCACCAGCTGATGGGCATTTCGATTGTCTCCAGTTTGGAGTGATCATGAATAAAACTGCTACAAACATTCATACACCGGGTTTAGTGGACACAAATGATTTCATTTCCGGGAGCACAATTGTTGGGTCAGAAGGTAAATGGATATTTAACTTGATAAGAGACTGCCAAGCCACCCTGGCTGGTAGGGCTCAGTGGATTGAGTGCTGGCCTGTGAAACCAAAGGGTCGCCGGTTTGATTTCTAGTCAGGGCACATGCCTGGGTCGCGGGTCAGGTCTCCAGTAGGGGGCACGCGACGGGCAACCACATATTGATGTTTCTCTCCCTCTCTTTCTCCCTCCCTTCCCGTCTACAAATAAATAAATTTTTTAAAAAAGAAAGAAAAAGACAAAGAAACTGCCAAGCCATTCTCCAACGCGTGTGTCATTTTGCAGCCCCGCTGGCTGTATGAAAGCTTCGGCCACTTTACCTTCTCGCCAGCCTTGCTTTGTCACAGCCTCTTCCGTTCTGCCCATTCTGATGGACGTGCAGAGACATTTGCATTTCCCTGGTGACTACTGACTGGGGCACCTTTTCAAATGCTTACTGGGCATTCGCACACCGTCTTTGGTAAAGTACCTTCAAATATTTTGCACATCCTCCCTTTAAAAAATCAGGTTATCACATTATTGAGTTGTATGAGATCTTTACATGTTCTGGAAATGAGTCTTTTATCAGATATAAGTTTTAAGAATATATTCTTCCAGCCTGTAGCTTTTCTTTTTTTTCCTTTTAACAAAGGCTTTTACTTTTGGCAAAATTAAATTCATTAATTTTTTCTTTGATAGTTAGTGGTTGTTGAGACCCATTTAAGAAATTATCACTTTCCCAAAGGACACAAAGAGTTTCCCTAAGTTTTCTTTTAGAAGTTTATGTCTTCGACCCACTTCACGCAAACCTCCGTGTATTGTGGGACACAGGTGAGGCTCCTGTCTGCATCTACGGATGGCCGACAGTCTCAGCACCACCCACTGAGAAGACTTGACTTTTCCTACCGAAACTGTGGCAGCCGTGGGCACCACCGGCAGGCCACGGACATGCGGGACGCCGGACCCTCTCTCTGCTCCATTTCTGCCTGTGTCGGTATTGCACAGTCTTCATCACTGTCGTTTATAATAAATAATTCTTGACATCGGGTGGTCCTCCCACTTTCTTACTTCTCAAAACTGCCTGGCTCGTCTATGCCCTACAGAGTTCCGTACAAATGTCAGGAATGGCGCGTCAATTTCTAACAGAAAGGCCGGCTAGGCGCTGACTGGCGCTGTGTGGGAGCTGCCTGTCGCTCTGGAGAGAATTCACGTGCTAACTGCCCAACTCTCCCGGCTCGTGAACACACTCGTTCTCGCCATGAGTCTCCTTTACTTTCACTCAGCAGAATTTTGTAGTTTTCAAAGTAAAGGTTTTACAAATGTTTGTTAAATTTATCCCTAGGTACTATAAATATTTTTTTCTTAATTTCAATTTCCAAATGATCTTGAGAGCACACAGAGTTTTTTGCATACCAACTCTGTGTCCTATGTACTCACTAGAATCACATTAACTCCAGCAGCTTTTGTGCACCTTCCCGAGGGTTTTCCACATAGGCAGTCATGTCCTCTACTGACCAAGAGTTTTATTTCTTCTTTCTAATCTGTGTCCTTTATTTCTTTTTCTTGTCTTATGTGTACTGCTAGGACCTTCAGTGCAAGGGTGAGTAGGAAGTATTCACTCTTGATGATGCTGGATTTCTGACAGGTGCCTTTTACCACGTTAAGAAAATCACCTCCGGCTCAGGATGAGTTTGCAAGCATTCTCATCCTAACAGATGTCGAGTTTTGTGCAACCTGGTAATGTGTTAGTAAGGAGTGGACTCTTCCATGGCTACAGACAAGAGCCAGAGCTGGAGGGACTCCGGGGCCACCAGTTCAGACCAGCACCTAGTGGACAGATCCAGAAGTGCAGACCCAGAAATGAGCCCGGTCACAGCTGGGCGAGGGGCAACCCTGGTCTGGTATTCCACCTCGTGGTACCCGGACCAGTGCTTTTCTCTGGCTACCCTTGGGTAGAAATGAGCTAAAGCAACACCGGAGAGTTGAGAGGAAAGGAAACACAGAAGTCAGAGCTTCTCTGCAGCTCCTGAGAAAGGGCTGAGGCTGGCGCCAGCTCTCTGGGGGTCCGGGCCTCCAGGTCAAGGGGTGGCCTCTCGGGCAGTGTGGTGGAGGGCGGTCCAACAGCCGGAACTCAGAGTTCACTTGCTGTCACCACTGTTGCTCTTTACAAACATGTAAGAAAACAGGGACTCCCTGAGGATTTTCAAAGACTACATCAATTTGGTAGCGTTGCCTTCTCAAGCTGATAAGCCCGGCTTTGAATTTTTGGTCGGAATTCGAATACTAGGCTTACTTTAATTAGGATGTTGTGGGGTCTGTGTGTGTGTTTTAATCAACAAAGTCCAAAAGTCCCTTGAAACCACAGGACGAGGGAAAGCAGCACCCACGGGAGGAAGCTGACCTGGGAGGTGAGGGTGATGCTGGGCTGCGACTGCAGGAGGTTGGCTTGGCTTTGCTGAGGTAGTTGCGTTAAAAGATTTTGCGCTTGCAGGAGACCTGTTAAAACACAACACAAACGGCAGGAACGTCAAGGACTACTTTGAACATGTGGCTAAAAAAAAAAAGACAGACAGTGAAGCAGAAATTTCCAACTGACCTCCTGATAGTCTTATTGGTCTTAAAACTCTTAATGTCTCATTTGCCTAAACTTCAATCTCATTAACACGACTTAGGCAAGAAGACATGGCACGTTAGACTAAGACTGACACGTCTTCAGTGTGACCTGAAGAACCCCCTGACTGGCCACCTCTCTACTTCAGGGAGGAATGGATGGCAGTGAAGAAGCCTCCGGACATTGCCAAGAGCTCAGTCTCTCACTCAGGGCCCTTCACAAACAGCCAGAGAACCGTGTAGTTCACAAAGGGAGCGGGCTTCCCTTTAAGTGGAACAGGTAGGTGTTCATACAACAAGAGATTCTAGAGGGAACGACCAAGAAAAAAGGCTACAAAACAGGCAGCGAGGAATCACAGAGAAGCACCCAAGTCCCTGGGGGTCGAAGCCTTGCTGCCCTGACACCCTCTTCACTGAGTCCATTAACCGGGTTCACAGACAGGAGGGAACTTTATTGTTGTTGACAAAACGTTCCCCACTAAAAGGCCGCGAGGATGGTTTTCACAATTCACAAAATGTGCACAACCTCTGATGCAACACTTTCCTCTTCTCAAACTTTAAAAGAAACTAAGCGACTGTTAGAAGCACAAACATTCAACGTTCAGCCTGCGTTCTTTGAATACATTCCCGTGGAAAACTACCAAAACCCCGGAAGCAACTGATTCAATTTATGTTCAGCGAGTTGAGCGATTTCATTCAGACTTTTGGCCAAACCCTTGGTTTCTCCCTGGTGATTGAAGAGATGAACAGATGTGAAGAACAGCCTTCAATATTGTGGTGTGCATGACTAAACACATTTTTAAACACGAACACCGAGTTTCAAGGCCAATAAAGTTTATCGCAAACGTTGTTCTAACGGACAATCTCCGGGCCAGAATGACAGCGTGGGCGTGTCCTGGCTGCGGGGGGCCGGGCGCGGGGCTCACCCTGCTGGCCCTGGGGCGTCTGGGAGATGATGAACTGTGCGGGCTGCAGGTTGGTGGTCGGATGCACCAGCACGAACTGCTGCAGGTTGAGGTTCTGCTGCTGAAGCTGCTGTAGCTGCTGCAGGTCCTACAACATCAGAATTAAAATGTGGGTTGGAAACTCTGAGATGGGACCTCACCTGATGTAAGGCTCCCAGCAGGCGAGGCGCTGTCCTGTCCCACGCGGCGGAGGCAGCGCCACCCCCCCTCACACACGTGCAAGCAGGCGCGCCGCTGTCGCGGTGTCCACAGAGCAGGCCCAGGGCCCAGAGCCTCTACAAGGACTACTTTTGTCAGCGTTATGTTGTGTCATGACTTACACTGAGCCTAATTTTCAACAGTTATTTAAAACTGTCACAGAATAAATGGTTAGAGTTGTGTGTTTTAACATCTAGACACCAATACGGGTTTTAAAAGTCAAGTGAGAAAAGAATGTTGAGTTTTTAAATAGCTGACTGATTTTCCTCTTAAGTAAAAACTGAGTGCTATCTGAATTTGCATAAATAAATTTAAAATCTATAATGATTTATGAAATTTGGCACCAGCCTATTGAACTGAACCTGAGAAATCACTGTACAAAAATTTTACGTTATCCATATAAAAATCTGATCCATAACCTATCAGTATCACCTTGCACTGGCCTAGGATTTAAAATATTCAATGTGCTTCCACTTATTAAAATGGTGTCAACACAGGGTCTCACCGCACAGGCACTAACATTCACTTGGTGATGAAA
The DNA here is from genome assembly GCA_004026545.1 of Mormoops blainvillei. Lineage (NCBI taxonomy): Eukaryota > Metazoa > Chordata > Mammalia > Chiroptera > Mormoopidae > Mormoops > Mormoops blainvillei. The sequence goes on from PVJD01007531.1 coordinate 57,345, forward strand.
GCAGAGGCCAAAGTGAAATGTTATCCTGATACGGGCTGTCTGTCACGGTCCTCAGGATCAGTCTACCGTCTATTCCTCATGCTCACAGTTCACTGTTTCTTTTCGAGGTCTAGTCAAACAAGACATCACCACTGAAGTCCATTTCCACGGCCTCTCGGGGGCGAACAAAACTGTCCGGCACTGGACTTGTAACGATGCCTCACAGGTGTTACAGATGCAACTGCTTATCTCTCCTCCTGTCCTTGAGGTGAAGGGTCACGTTCACCTTTCCTCCTTGCTTGTATTGTCTATGCCTCTTAAATAAATTTTTATTATCTCTAGCTACTTTGCCCTAAAATGTAAAAAAGTGAAACCAAGCAGCACCCTCATGCAACTCCACACCAAGCCCATCGCTCTGCCATGGGGATGGCTCGCTGGCTCTCACATGGTGGTTGCATCCCCCGCAGGGCACGCGAGAGCACCCATAGCTGCCGCACTGAGCTAATTAAAGCCATTACAGTGATCCCTGCTTCAGAAATATGCCAGCTAATTATTCAAGGATTGTCACTTAATATAAACCGCCAGTTGTTCAAATAATCACTTAATGTATTTATAATATCAAAACTCACAGGAGCAAACAAATGTATCATTTCTGGTAAGGTGGTAGGGAAGGCCACCACCCACCGTGCTGGTCTGGGATCCCTCCGGCCTGTAAGGACCCAGGGAGCACTGGGCGAGTGGAAGGGAAGCTCCCCGCGCCCCACCCCAGCTGTGCGGGGGCCCTCGCTCACCTGTGCGATCTGAATGGGCTGAGACAGGGGGATCTGCGTCATGGGCGTGGCGGCGGAGGCGGAGATGGTGGCCCCGGCGGCGCTGTGCTGCTGGCCGGCGGAGTGCTGCTGCACCGCAGCGGCCAGCAGCTGGGCCTGGGCCTGGGCCTGCTGCAGCAGCAGCTGTTGCTGGGCTGGCGTCAGGGCGAGCTGAACAGAAGTAGGAAGAACAATTGGAAAGGGCCAAGGAGAAGGGCTCCTGATGCAAGCCGATGGCTCTGAAGTAGGAAACTCAGGTGTCTGAGGCCTTAGCCACCCACCTCCCACGGTGCGCCCAGGGCTGAAATGGTCAGCAGTGATCAAGCTGCCGTCTCTAGCAGGGCGCTTAAATGAAAGTGGTGGACCTCACTTTGGACTTAATTACTCAAGGTTGTCAGGGCCGTAGGGTTCAGGCCAAAACGTAATTAGCTAGTAAGCAAGAAGAAGAAGAAGAAGAAGAATCACTGCTGACAGGATATGCAACGAAATTTACACCCGAGAGAGCGGCGGGCGACCAGCCAGATGAGCAAGGACCCAGCTGCCGGCCTGGTCACGGGCTGACAGGCCGGTCGCCCCCCGCCGTGCCCACTATGTCTGTAGACAGGACTGAAGAACACAGACTCCACTTGTTTCTTTCCCGTGTCTCCCTGCAGCCCCCTCCCCAACGGTCCATTCTGTTACTACAAGCAGTGGGTCTCTGCAACTTCACATCCCCTTTCTGACATATTATCTCTGTGAAACAGGTGGTAACAGCCGCTCTCTCCACAGGCAAATGAGTCCTCCTAATGCCCAGGTTTAATAGAGGTTCCAGTCACATACACCTGGCATCCCAAGTGTCTCTTACTACTACAGACACTCACCACCCAAACCAACACTCAAGCAGTGACACAGGAAATGCACTCAGAGCAGACTGAAACTCGCTTTCTTAGTGCACCTTCTTTCAAGCACACTTCGAGCCATCAGTGTGCCCCCCGTTGGTGACATGCTCTGCTGAAAGAGAGGGAGCGCTGTCACCGTCCGAGGAGCAGGTGCGCAGCGCACACCTGCTCCTGCAGGGTCCAGCACAACCTGTGCCTTAGAGACAGATCCGAATCCAACTATTCAAAACTCGGTGCCCTTCAGGGTATGTTTACAGCGGTTTCACACAGCGTATAAACATGTATTGATCTCTACTAATGGGATTTTGTAAACAATTTTCGAATAATTCTTAAAAGAGCCTTCCACTGCCAAATGAAAATGAAGGCTATAAAAAAAACTGTGGGTTGATGTCAAACTGAATAGTAAGTAACTCTTCCTTACCACTCCTCAAACCCCCACCCCAAGCAATAATTTAGTAGAGAAAATTTTCAGCATTGGAAAAATAGTTTAAATGGTGTCTTAGAACAAAGACAACTGAAAAGTTCGAAGCTCAAGGTATTGACAGAGGCCAGCTTGCAACCAATGAAAACAAATGGCATTCATGGAATGTCTGTGCCACGGGCTGCTCTATGAGCTCCGCACATCATTGCCCATACTCTCTGTAACAACACGGTGGCCCGGGGTGCTGTTAACATCCCCACTCAATGGAAGGGACGCTGCGGCACAGGGAGACGACGCCGGCAGCTCAGGCGGCAAACTGAAGAGCCAGACGCCGAGAGTAGAGGGTTCACTTCAGAACATCTCACAGTAACTTAAAACACTTCTCTTTTGTAGACACTAATCCAGTCTTGAACGTGTCCCAGTGACGTCACAACTCAAACTGACAGCTACAACCTCATCCATGCAGGAGTCTCAACCACACGATAGCGACTTCCCCGCATGACAAAACCACAGCTGAAACAGGGGCTTACAAAAGCCCTTCGTTCCACCAGAGCATCTGCAACTGTAAGAAAAGACACCCTGCAAACTAAAGAAATGCCCTTCCCAGAGCTGCCTCCAGAGCAGAAAGTCTGTGGAAGCCGTGACGGGCCAGGCACAGCCACGTGACTGCCTGCCCCAGCAGAGCTCCTGTCAGACCCTGGCCAGGGGCGTCCCGACCAGCAAGGCCAGCGCGGCGCTCTCAGGGACACTTACCCCGGTGATCTGCCCTCCGGCCAGCATGAGCTGGGTCTGGGGCAGGGCTGCCGGCACCGACGGCTGCGGGGAGGGCTGGCTGGGCTGCTGGGCGTCCCCCGACTCCTCATTAGACTTAGACTGAAGGGGAGAGCAGAGAGATTTCAAGTCGTTCATCAGAAGCAGCACACTCGGAACCCCACATTTCAAGAATTATTTCATACATGAACTTATTCAGTCATGAGTCTTCTGCTTTCACTCACTTCCTTTCTTATAAATCTTCGTATCTTCCTAATGTTACATATTAAGTTTTTAGACTTTTTTTGTTCCACTGCCAGCAAAACTGCAATTATAATATTTAAGAAGAAAAAAGTAATCTGGTTCCCCAAAAGGCAATGGAGCTCACCCAAACCCATGCCCCTCTGGAAAGGAGGGCACAGGGCGCGTCTCCCGCCCTCTCTGCACTGGCCCTGCAGTCCACCGTAGTCCTGCATTGGGGGTCGGTCTGGAACTCGCCACCGCCTCCCCAAGGGATCACTGGGCCTGCGGGTCTCCTCCTCTTCCACTTAAAGAGCTAGAAACCCAGAGTCGAGGTCAGGCAACGCGCAGGCCGCACAGGTCTACAGGGCGACGCTGCAGGCAGGAGGGGAGGACTCGCTCCAGGAAGGCCACCCAGAGAAAGGTTCCTCGTAATTAACACTGGTTATGCGGAGCATTGAAATTCTGCGTGGATCTGCATATTTCCCACCACCTGTTTTGGGGACTGCTGCAAGGCTAATTAACATAGAGGCTGCGATTAATTCTGCCAGTCAGTGAGAGATAATTACAGAGCAGGACTGTAAACACTCTGCACTGGAGACACAGCCTGTTTGCCAACATCTCTCTACGGGATGAAAGTTTACCATGGCAACCAGGGCAATTTCCCGCCTCCTCCCCCTCACAAAGGAAGGTCACGTTATCCCCTTTTCTTTTCCCTCCTTGTTTCCATGTGCTACCAGGTCCGCATCCCACTGGGCTTCATGGAATGCTCAGCCCAAGGTCTGCAGTCATTAGCAACACTGAAACCAATCTTCCAGAATACTGTTCTTCCCTCTCGACTGTTCGTTACCTAAACACTCAAATGAAAGGAAGCAGCAGGCCGACTGAAACATTACGGAGCCCATGCCTAACACTTGAACTTGGCATGCTTTGCCAGATGGTTCATAGAAGCAACGTAGCCAGATTCGTTTTGTTTTAAACTTGTGACTGTCTGAAGCCCATCAGTACATATAAACAGGTTTCATCACAGGCCTGAGAATCACAACAGTTTATAGCAGAGAGGAGCCCTCGTGAGCCTCTGAACTTTCCCACCTAAATGCAGATAAGAGTACATGCACCCGGGCAGGTGACTAGCCAAGGTCACACAGCCGGCGCGCTGGTACAGGGAAGAGTCCCAACCCGGGACCCGCCTTGCAGCACTGTGCTGTTCTTCTGTACCACAGGGCTTCCCTGAGACACCATGATGATGATGAAGAAAACGGCATTTGAAAACAGGGTATTTGTGACATCATTTGGTTGTGTGTTTGGTGGGGGTTACAGCTATGTAGCTTAGAAACACTTGTCCTGGACTCCTGCACAAAACTTTGACAAGACACTTCTTGGTCGCCTTCGGCCATCCACAGCAGCATAATGTAAACTCCATCTTCATTAATGGCAACGACGATCATGAGTGGGGTCTTCATGAGAATCAGTAACCAAAATGGGTGACACTCCGAAGTGCTTCCCGTGATAAAATCACTGCATGCTCATTACACGACGCTGGAAAAACGGGGTGGAAAGAGAAACCCCCCGCCCAGGCCCCAGCTTACCTGTGCGTTCAAAGACTGCGCAGCAGCCTGTAAGCCCGTCCCCGCCAGCTGGACCTGCAAGCAAGCACCAGGGAAGTCAGGGCCTACCGCGCTGACACCGCCCTTAGGGCTGTCATCAACAAGGACCTCGGGAGCCTTAGCAAGCGTGTCACTGGACGTCTCGTTTTATCTTCTAGGGTTAAAATTATGCGGACAAACTCGCAGTGCCTCCACTGCCCACAGGAAAACGCTGCTCCCATTGCTTTCTTTTCCTTTCTTTTTTTCTTTTAAAGATCTTATTTATTTATTTTTAGAGAGGAGAAGGCAGGGAGAAAGAGCGGGAGAGAAACATCAATATGTGGTTGCCTCTCATGCGCCCCCTACTGGAGACGTGGCCCGCAACCCAGGCCTGTGCCCTGACTGGGAATCGAACCGGCAACTCGTTGGTTCACAGGCCAACGCTCAATCCACTGAGCCACACCAGCCAGGGTTTCCATTGCTTTTTGAAGAATGTTCCCCACAACTCAGCAGCATCGGGACACAGTACTTCTGTCAGACACTCCTTATATCACCACTCTGCTTGTATGCACAGATGCTTAGATACTAAAAACTTAATTCATATCCCATGTTGTGGTAAAGAACACATACGAACAAGCTACTTACATACATCATTCTTATCATGATAAACTATCGGAATTATCTCCTCGCTCTAACTCCAAGGCCCCCGCGTACGCGGCATCTGAGCAGAGCCCGCACAGGTGCGCGCCCACACAGTCGCGCTCATAGGGCGCCTTTGTCCTGAAACCCACAGCTGCCGAAATGAAGGCGCTGTCCTGCAAGGTGCGCACGGAGGTCTGTCGGAGTGCTTCACACAGGCGTCCCATTACTCGGAAAGTTCAAACCGCGGTCACATGAACGTAAGGGCCATCGTTTGGCACCGTGATCCTAAGAACCGGTCCCGGCAAACGTAGTCACCGGACGCTGTCGTCGATGTGAGGGATGACACGGCATCTACACAGCCTCAGCGAGCTCTCCAGAGATCCTCGTGCATTACAAGGGGGAAACAGACCTTATTCTAGGGAACCTAGAAGACAAGTGGTCACAGTCCAAGTTACCAGTGACAACACACATGCCTCTGGTGTGACGCACCAGGAAGAGTGTGACATCACTTCTGTGGCCTTCCTATCCGAGTCTCCTTATGATGAGGCATCAGACAAACTCGAGCTGTGCGATGCTTCATGAGATAAGTGGCTGTACTCTTCAAACATGCCAATGCCCTGAACGCAAAGACAGACCGAGCAGGGCCAACCACGACACAGTCCAGGACGAGGTGATGGCGGCCTGAGCCAGAGTGGTGGCGGCAGTGGGAACAGCACGCAAAGTCTACAGTGGATCCTGAGAACTGACGGGACACAGACGGAGGGGAAAGAGTCGCGAACTATTCCAAGGCCAACTCCGGGTGACTAGGAAACTGGGTGTCCTTAACAGAAGGACAAGAGCTCAATTTTGGATCTACCGCAGAGTGTCAGTAGGTCCTGAAGTTAACGCTGGTTTGGTATGGGACTCAGTAGCGAGTGCAGAGCTAAAACTTCAACGAACTGCTGTGTCCCTTATTTAAAGCTGACTGTCCCCAAAATGAACTCACAGACAGGAGCACAGGCTGGTGGCTGGCCGAGGGGCAGGGTCAACAGTGGTGAGAGATGGCGACTAGACTTAAGGTGGAGATCACCCAGCACGTGGGAGTGGAATTACAACGCTGTGTACACAAAAATCATGTGTTACACCAATTTCACCTCAATTAAACAAAATACCCTGACTGTCCCATCAGCAGATATGAATCCTCAAAAAATAAAACCCCAAACGAAAAAATCCAGAGATTTGTAAGGAACACATTTCAGATACAGTGCAACCAGGGAGGATGACCTGAAAGGGTAATGAGTTTAAGACCCCAAGTTCAGAAGCCCTAGGGCCAGAGGGCAGGGTTTCAGGCACAGAGATCTGAAGAGAACACAGTCTCTAACTCTTCCTGATCCACAATGCAGGTCACACCTTGCGTTCAGCTGTCCTGTTTCTTTAGCGGTCTTCACTCCAGAACAATCCCTCAGCCTTTGCCTTTCATTACACAGACGTATTTGAAGAGCAGCGACCGGTTGCTTTACAGAAGTCCCCTTGATTCGAGCTTGTTCGCTTCTGTCCTCACGACCGAATTCAAGTTCTATGTTTTTGTCAGGAATAAAACCGAGGGCACATGACATCGGTTTGTCAGGTTACTGCGTAGTAAACTTGATCATTCGATTAAGGTAGGTTTCCAATCTGTCCACTGCAAAGGCAGCTGCTGTGGTCCTTATAATTAGGGAACAGTATGTGAGGAGATACTTTACGGCCTATAAACATTCTGCTCCTCAATAAACTTTTACCCAGAAAGAACATGATTTAAATCACCCAGAAACAATCAAGCTAAGGCTCTGACCCCTGTGCCCACTGTCTGAATGGCTTCGGGACAGAGGACTGAGCCCCGAAGTCTCAGGCGCTGGAGGTCACATCAGGTGGGAGGGCTCAGTGACTCACTACCTTCAGGGAGCCAAAGACACACATGCGCAGAAACAGCACCCCGCACTGGTAGACACAGTCCACTCAAAACAGGAAACCGTTTATTTTCACACAGCTATGGGAGCAACAGCTGTACAGTCAACTGAGCTACCAGACTGTGGACGTGCCACTCAGCACGGCCGATGAGATGTGAGGGGTACCAGGTCGTGTCACCTTAACTGCCCCCTATGCTGAGAGAACCACCAGCCCCAGCGCCCGCACCTCCCTCCCCGACGCCCGCTCCCGCCCAGCGGGACCCCCCACCTGGTGGAGATGTCCGAAGAAAGCCTGGGCCTGGGCTGTTGAGATCGCGCCTCCGACGGGCACCGGCTGCTTCTGAAAGTCCAGACCATTTGTTTGTGTGCCTAGAAAAGAAGAAAAGGAATGTGCCAACATTCACCAGGCATGTATTTTGTATGAACCATTTTCTAAGTACCCCTGAGGAGGAGGAGGTGCAAAAGGAGGAGGCAGCGCAAGGAGATGACTTCTCTTCTAGGCTGCAGACAAGCACAGGGGCACAGGGAGAGCCTGAGAAAGGAACAAAGATCTAAGTAATGAATCAGTACCAAAGACAGTGCCAGAGAGCTCAGGTGTGGACGCGGGACCTGGAAGATGGGTCAAGCGTGGGGTGGGAGGGGCTGTAAGGGAGAGACACCGATGTCGCCCCTGCGGAAGGGAATGGCAGAGGCGGGGCTCCCAGCAGGTGCCGGGTCTCTGGGGTCTCACTCCTCCCAGGGTTCCGACAGAAGGAACTCGAGGGTGACTCTGACAAGAGCAAGACAGACTTACTCTTAACTGCATTAATAAATGACAACCTGAGGCAAAAGCAACCATTTACATGATACAAGAGTTTTACTAACACCTTCAATCCCCAAGTATAGATCGATTCCGGTACCTGATTAGCAAAGGCTCTGCGGTGGTTGTAATTTTATAAATGATGTTTGACTAGGGCTATTATGGAAAGACATACCACCCTAAATATTTTCTAAGGTATGTAACACATTGTTTTCAAATTACCATATCCAGCCATTAATTAGAAATAACCAGGATACCTTCCACTGATTAAAATGTAACAGACTCCAGGAATCCGTGAGAACCATGGACACACATGATCGGGGCACTGCCCTTCGTCCCCCATCACTGGCATACCCCACTGTCTTGTCTTTACCCCTCTGCGTGCACACGCATGGGACAGCAGTTAGGAGGGTGCAAGCTAGAAGCCTTAGCAGTATTTCTAAAAGGTGGAACTTGTGCCATTATATATCCTAATTTCTAGCAAATGTTACCACTTTTGCTTGAGATAATTACAAAAGTGTGTGTGTGTATTTCACCTCCTTAAAATCTCACAGTGATTGTTCTTTTATGGTTTTCCCCCCTAAAGTTTCTGTAAGTAGGAAACTATGGAACTACCTAGAGCAATGCAGTTAACAAAATTAAAAGAGTACCTGCTGTGTCAAGCAGTGATGAACTAGTATGAAATAAAATCTAAAGTGATTAGGGTCACTTGCAGAAGCCACCTACTAGAGGATTTCACCATCTTAAAGTTGTGCACTTTGTCATTCGCTGCTGTCTCTCCCTCTATGCAGGAAATCGCAACTCAGGCTAAGATCTTAAGCGTTATTCACAACAGCCGAGACTTGGAAGCAGCCCAAGTGTCCGACAGCAGGTGAGTGGATGAAACAGCTACGGGACACTGACACAAAGGAATTCTACTCGGTCATAAAAAAGAAGGAAATCTCACCCTTTGTGACAGCATGGATGGACCTGGGGAACAGCATACTAAGTGAAATAAGCCAGTCAGAGAAAGACAAGTACCATGTGATCTCACTCACACGTGGAATCTAACGAACAGACTGAACTAACAGGCAGACTAGCGACAGGCTCACAGATGGAGAGCAGGATGACAGTTAGCAGGGGTGGGGGGGTGGGGATGGAGACATCGAGCAAAAAGGAAAAAGGACTCATGGACATGGACAACAGGGAGGTGACTGCGGGGTGGAGAGGGTATAACGGGACTGAATGGTAATGGAAAAAATACAATAAAAATAAAGTTTTAAAAAAGTAAAAGTATTAGAAAACAAAACAAATAGACAGACTGCAGAGTTAGAGAAACACACCGAAGGCATGTCAAAGAAATCAAGAAGGCCCAGGAAGACAATCTGGAAAAGCAGAGACCAGCCGGGGAGCCGAGCATGTCGCCGCCAGAGGGCGTCTTCCAGGACCGCGTGCTCCACGTGCTCCACGCTCACGGAGGCTGGGGAAAGTCTACGCACCGGTTCCACTTTCAACTTCCCGCAAAAATGGTAACGAGCCCCTTGTAAATCACAAAGTGCTCAAGAACACAAGACCGACGGAGGTCTGCCCAAAGCCAGGAAGGCAGGAGGCACTCCTAGCCGGCCACTGAGGTAAACAGGGATGTACGAGGCAAAGGCAGGTCTTCTTGCAATAAGGTGATGAGGCCCCACCAGGAGGTGAGGGATGGAAGAAAGCAGATGTGACACAGAAGTCATTCTTATAGAACACAGAGACCTAAACTCAGCTAGGAGGAGAGAAGGGACCAGGGACGCACATGTCCTAATCAGACTTGCGCGGGAGGGCACCGTGGGGAGACGGGGATGTGGGAGCTGACGCCAAACATGTGCCTAGAAAACACAGGGACGGGCACATGAAAACCGGGGCCACTGGCAGGCTGGGGGAGAAGGCGAGCGATGCAGGACGGATGGCTAACATCAGGCAGACGGAGCTCCGAAACCCAACAAACACGGAAGGAACGTGACCCAGAAGGCATTTACAAAGGACAGAGAGCAGAGCTACAGCTTCTGTGAACTTGTCACTAGAACTGTATTAGGAGGTGAACCTCACAGATCTTATATCCAACCTCCTAACCTTCTCAGTGAAGAAGCAGATTAAGGAATCTTAAGTGGACTGCTCAAGATGTCACAGCTAGTCTGTGGAAGAGCTGAGACATGGAATGAGTTCCCTGATTCTGTCTAATCACTCTCCGAGGAGTGCCAGTTAAAATTAGGAGAGCGGAAATGGCTATCCATCAAGGCTGGATACAGAAAAAAGGAAGCTGAAGACCAGAGGGCACCAACACTGGGGCATGCCAAGTCAAAGGGGGCCCGAGAGGAGGCAGTGAGAAAAGCAGGACGTCCTCGAGGCCAGGCGCCCCGGGAGCCAGCCAAGGGGGCTCCAGGACGGGGTATTCAACACTGTCGCACGCGCAGAGGAGAGAAGCTGAGGAAGAAATTAATGTAGAGACCAGAGAAAAGGCAATAATAAAGTCAGACCAAAAATAGTGAAAGAGCAACAAAACATGCACAGGGGTGGGCAAACGTAGGCTTACAGCTGTGAGTACGTGAAACAGAGTTTATGCCTGTTATTATTTATTAATTATTGTATTCATCTGTATTACAACGGTAAGCCTACGTCTGCCCACACCTATAACAGAAGCACCACTTGGTCCTTTCTAAAGGATCATGTAACTCACAAACTTCTGCTAAGATGAAACAAGAAAAGAAAGAGATGGAGCAAGTGCTGACAGTTTAAGGCCCACGAGAAGGGCATCACTGACAGGCGCTGCAGGTACTAAGAGGAGGACATGCTGTGAACCAGTAAAATTCATGCCAGTGACACAGAAACTCAGAAATGGGCAACGCTAGAAAAAGGAACGTATCAAGGCTGACTCAAGAAGAAACAGATCATTCAAAGAGGCTCATAGCACTTGAAGAAATTAAATTGGTAAGTAAAAATATCTCTCCCCCCCAATGAAAAGCCTACACAACTTTCCTGTTTGCTTCCAAAAATCTAAGGAAAAACAATTCCAATCTTACACAGCTCTCCAGAGTTGGAGGAGGGGGAAACACGTCCCAATCCATTTTATGAGGCCAGCGAAACCTTGATACTAAAATCTGACAAAGGCAAGTACAAAAAAAGAAGAAAAAATAAACCCAGGCAAGTTGGTTTTACTCATAAAAATATATGGCAATAGCCTAAATAATAACAATGAAAGTAATCTAGCAAGATAAAATATTATGACTAAGATGGACTTATTCCAGGAATGCAAGTTTGGTTTGGAGTTTTAAAAAAATCAATTAATATGATTTATCACATTCATTACAGGAAGAAATTCCTATCATCATCTCAGAGGAAAACCCTCAGATAAAATTCAATACCCGCTTATGAGAAACTTTCTAGGCACAGAAATAGAAACTCCCTTCACTGGGCAAGGTGCGCCAGGCGCTGCCTTTAAGGCTGAGAACAAGAGGAAGGAGGCAAAACAGGGCAAGGACACACACGAGCCGAAAGAAAGAACCAGAGCTGGCTGCCCAGATGATCTGATTATGTACACACGCGGACCACCCCAAGGCTTCCAACGGTCTATTATTAGCATAAGAAAGTTTAACAGGTTGCAGCACGCAAACTCTATTTAAAATCTATCAAACTACAGCAAGTTCTATAAGCAAAAAAATATAAAATTTTACTTTAAAATAATAAAGAAGACCCCACATTGTAAAGATACATGTTCTTCCCACACTGATCTATGGATTCAAAGCCACTTCAGGTCAAACAAGTTATTTCATCTCAAAGCAATTCCATCTCAGCAAGTCATTTCCTTTTTCCTTTCCCTCCTCTTTCTCAGGGTGGGAGGTGTGTAACTGGCAGGCTGACCTTAAAATGTAAATAAATACAAGGGCAAAGGGCCCAGATGCTCTTCAGAGCAAGGTACTAGCAAAACAGATTTTTACTAACTTTATTCTCACCTGTAGGAGAATGAATGACTTGTGATCTACCAGCTATTGTGACCAAGTCTTTTTCAAAAAACTTAAAATGTCACATGAAGGAAATACTTCAAGGGCCAAGAACAGCAGAAAGAAAGTCCTTATTCTAAAATTCTAACATCATATGAACATTTTTATTAGCAAAAAGAATTCCCGCCAAACATTCACTCTGCCTCTCACCAGGTCAAATTCTGCTGCCCCGGCTTCACCTGGAAGGTGTGAGCCAGGGAATGGTGGCGGTTTCCTGCCTTCCCCAGAAACACGAGGAAGTCCCTGAGAGGTTGCAGTGACACTCCTAACCCTCTGATTTTATCTGGGGCTGAGGTTCCCAGCTTAAATTATGACCCTTTGCCACAACCCTGCCGGCACTGCTCATTTACCCAGGTGGTCATCCTCACAGCCCCGTCCCCCACGTGCATTTTCAACACCACAAGGATACCCCTCACTGCCCCTGTCCCTCACTCTGTCCCTTGTGCGTCCTCCTACCTGGAAACCCCCTCAGCAGCAGGCATTATCTGTATCTACCTTACCCCCTTCCCCTCCCATTTCTCCCCCTTAAAGGGGAGGGCCCCTTCCACTCCACACCTCATCGGCCAGCGCCCTGACGTGCGCAGCTGCCCTGCCCCGGGCACTCTCGGCCACCTTTCTTTCTCGGCCACCTCCCTCGCTCCTACTTTCCCTTTAGTTAGTATTTCCTACCACTACTAATCACCACCACCACCACCACCACCATTACTGAGCATTTGCCAAGCATCTGCTCACTTCCACGGACGCTTCAATTCTACGTGATGGATCATTATTTATCCATCCCTCTCTTACAACCGTGAAAACTGTGGCGCAGAAGGAAAGAATCCGCCCAAGGCAACACACCTGCCCAGTCAGAGGAGCAGGACCTGAACCCAGGTGCTGTGGTCCCAGGGCCTGAGCCCGGAGCCACCGGCTCCACGGTTCCCCTTACAAGAGCCCCTGAGTTTACCTCCACCCTCCCGCCACCTCTCCCTTCTCTACCCACAGCAGCTTCTTCCCCTACCACTTACCTAACACCTTTTGGAAGGTCCCCACCAACTACGACTGTCCAATCCACAGGCCGTGTGTCAAGCTTCCGGTGTCCTGACATCTCCACAAGGCCTGCCCACCCTAATGCCAAGGCCGCGTGCCCGCTGTCGGTCCCGCTTGATCTCCACGGGTGCCCTTGCTCGGTCATTTCTGTGGTGACAGGAGCGCTTTACACGTGTGCTGACCAACGAGGAAGCCACTGCCCACGGGGGTTCCTGGGCACTAACAGCATGGTCAGTGGGACTGAGTTTCCTGCCCCCTGCTGGGCGGTGTGGGCACTGCAGGGCTCCCACGCAGCCGGCAAGGTCTTGGAAGAGCTCTGTCCTTGGTCCTTACTCTGCTCTTCCCAGCAGCTTGCCTCCACAAGGACCCACAGCTCCCCAGGGAGCCCGACCTCTCTCCTCAGGAACATCTGGTTGCCTTCAGTAGGTTGCTTCTTCCCCTGCAAGTCCCACCGGGCACCTCAGAGGCCACACATCCAGAACCAGACGTGTCACTTCCTTGCAGTCTCCTCCCCTGTCAGGCAGTCCCTACGCAGAGTGGCAGCCACCCCATCCAGTACAGTCCAGGGACAAACGCAGGCACTCCTTTCACATCACTCCCTTTCCTCTTTCTTTACGCCCCTCAAAGCACCCCCCACGCTCGTTAAAGGCGACCCCCAGCCTCCATGGCCACGGCCACTGCCGCCGCCGGGTGCTGTACGGCAGACCTGCCTGGGAGGGTCACGACATCAAGTTCCACATGGCAGGAAAACTCCTTCATGCTTGTCAGAAAGACGACGCACAAAGAGTGACATGACTGGACCCTGAGCCGCCCTCTAAGGGAGGAGAGAAGGCACAGACCATCTCCTACTCTGTGCACAAAGCAGCCTTTTAGAAACAAACCCTCTAGTAGAGTCCCCCATTTCTACTGGTAACCAATAAAAATGAAATGGATCTCTACCTTAAAAACTCTAAATTTGTGGTCAGGTTATCTGTTGGTGAAAGAATCATCTGCTCACTCATTAATTTAACGAAAGTATAATGCCACTGAGTAGTCTCACAGGTTTAATAGTTATAGCTCCCCATCCTTAACACCTAAGAAAACCCCACATGCACCACTGGGTAGGGCCAGGCAAGTTTCTCACTCTGCCATGCTCAGAGTCTCCTAGAGGCCATGCCCTGTAGCTGACACCTCCCAGACCAGCAGGGACACCTGCCAATCGGCCTCACTCAAGAAGCTCCAAGGACCCTCAGCACGGTCTCCCCTCCCTCAGACTTGTGGGTCAGCACAGAATGCATCCCACACAGCACAACAGGCAATAAACGTACCATGATAATCACTATAAATGCAGCAGAGCATTAGGAACGGTCCTTAGATAAACACAAGTTCAAGGGGAAGCAGCCCTTCCAAGTCTAAACTCCAGGTCCCACCCGCTGCGGTGAGAACTAGGCGTGAGGTCTGCACCCCGGCGTGTTTGGGGCCTCCTGAAAATGCTGGCACCATGCCTGAAAACAGCCTCCAGGACCAGTGATGGGTGGGGACACTGGGACCCCCAACTCCTCCGGGGAAGCGCAGGGACATTCCCTGGAGCCCTGGTCTTTCCGGGTCCTTCTATCACCTTGGAGAAAAGGATGTCTAATCATGGCACTAATAAACCCCACAGAACAACTCATCGCTGGTTGCCAGGAACTTCTGATGATAATAATTTTGGAATGTATGTCACAAATATGTATTAGATTGCATTAATAAATTTCTTTGGCTTTTTTGGTTGCCAGAAAGACCTTGATATTATCCTGGGGACAAAAATAATCGGAATGAAAAAATAAGTGAGAGAGGAGAGGACAGGAAAGCCTTACTCTATCATAATTCAGGTGAAAAAAGACTTACATTTAATTTACTACAAAATCAATGAATCAACAGGTGAGTCAGTTGCTTTAAAATAAGTTGTAATATTTCAAAACAATTATTATCAGAAAAAATAACTTTATATTTAAAGTTCTCAATTCCATGTCATTTTTACCTTCATTGAGGATAAAATAATGAACACGGATAAACAATGGCACCGGCTGCCCTGACACCCGAAGCGCGGCAGAAGCCTCGCCGCGAGGGCGGGTAATGGCGCCGGATCTAATCCCTGGGCACCGTGAACAGCCACCTTACGTGGTGGAAAGAACTCCAACGCCGACTGAGTTAAGGGTCTCAGGATGCGGAGACTACTCTCAACTGTCTGGGTGGGTCCGATGTAATCACAACGGTCCTTATAGAGGACAGGGGTAGGCAGGAGAGTCAGGGAACATGCGATACTGGAGGCAGGGGTGAGAGAGAGAGAGAGAGAGAGCGCGCAAGCGCGTGCCTTGAAGATGCTGCACTTCTGACTCTGAAGATAAAGAAAGAAGCCATGCACCCAGGAATGCAGGCGGCCTATGAAAACCAGAAAAGGGGAGGAGAGGGCCTTTCCAAAGAGTCTCAGAAGGGATGCAGCCCTTCCGAAACCCTGAGTTTAGGATTTCTGACCTCCAGAACTGTAAGATAATAAATCTGCGTTGTTTTACCCAGAAATCGCACTGCCAGCCGTATGACTCCACAGGCGAACTGAGCAACTGAGACACCTGTACGACAACGTTCACTGCAGTATTAACCTGAACAGGTGAACGGCAGAAATAAGCAGTCGATCCACAGACAAATGGACAAACAAAGCGCGGTATTTGCATACGATGGGATATTATTCAGCTCTACATGCTACGACATAAATGAACCTTGACACTATTATGCTAAGTAAAATAGTCAGACACAAAAGGACAACTACTGCAGGGTTCCACTTCCATAAAGTGCCTAGAGACGCAAATGCACAGACACGGTCAGCAGGCTGGAGGCCACCGCGGGCAGGGGGAGGAAGAAGGGAGTCACTGCGCCCCCGGGACCACACCCCTGTCTGAAGGGCTCTGTTATGTGCAACATCATTGTCGTTCCCTCTCGTGCGGATGGTTTTTGTTGAGAGGATATGATTTTGGCAAAATAATCCAGTCTTCCAGGGCTTTCCCTCCTGACCTTGGGCTGCTGAGTTGCCCCAGGGAAAGGCCATCTAACCTGGTGGGCGTGGTGGGCTGCGCCCTCTCCCTTTCATCTGAGCCTGGCCCACAACAAGCTCTTCACCCTTTTTATTTATTCACTTTAACTCAGTCCTTAAAAGTAACTGTATCCAAACGCATTCGCAGCTACCGTAGCCCCCAGACCCACCTCCCTCAAGCCCAGGGCAGCGTGTGGCCCCCAGGGGCAGGAGGGGCCTTTGCCAATCCTAATTACTGAGCACTTCTGAGCTCACGTCCCTTGTCTGTGAGACGCTCGTGGGAGTTTTAACCAACACGATATGCAGTATAACGTAATGAAGGGTCGGCCACACGCAGCAGCAGACTCCCGCGGACAGGCAGTGCCACCCCCCTCCTCAGGACTGGCGCCCTGCCTCCCCCGCCGGTGGCCCCCCAGCAACTTCAAGGGGAAAGGAGGATAATGAAGCGCTCTAATGTGAATTAGTCCTCACTCTCTCTCTCTCTCTTCCACCTCAATTTTCTCTCTGTCTCATCTTACCTTCTCTCCAATTTTAGAGAAAAGGTCTATCTTTGTCCATTTCAAAGTCAACACCCCCCTTCTGGACGTTTGATCCCAGCCCTTCTGCCCTATGTTGGTCCCACCCGTTGTTTTTCTTTCTCCACTCTCTTTCTCTCTGGTGGCTCCTCCCACGTGGCCCACCAATGGGCATTTTCTCAAAGATGTGCCACTGTGGCGCTTCTCTCCACCTTCCCCCGCGCCGCCCTGACCCTGTCACCTTGGGTCTGTCCCACCTCCCAGTGGACTGCGAGTTCTTCAGAGACTGCGGGCGTCCCCGATAACGCAAGCACACTATCAAGCACACAGAACAGGCGCTTACTGCGTAAGTAGCGAACGAGCCTTAGCGACGGGCTCCCCGTGAACATACGAGGGCTGTCTGATAAGCGCGCGTCAGATTTAGCTGCCCAACTTAAACAAGTCACTCTGGTAGAAGGAAGGCAAGAAGTAACAGCGCAATTTTAGATAATTTCACAATATCATTCTCCTTAAAATGTCGCAAATCAAAATTATTTTTCCGGAAATGTTTAAAATTGTGATCTATGCAAAAGTAATCATATATTCTTTACAATAAAACAATTTGGAGGTTTGCTTGTTAGTTTTAAATAAAAATCAATTTGTAATATCCGAATAAACTGTAATGTTACACCCAATATATCAAACATAGTAATTTAATATAGAACTCAAGTGTATTTTGAAGCCCTAAGCTACTGCAGTGCCATCAACGGGAGATGCTAAGAGCGGCTGGGAACTGACCCCTAGGGTCCAGCTATTCTCAGGTGAACGTAAAGGCTCACGGCGATGAAGGAATCCGGAAGCTTACAAAGGCAGCCTGAGCCACCCTTGACAGACAGGGTGTGAGTCTCTGCGCTCCAGGGTTAGGACGGCTGGTCATCTCGCCTTTGATGCCGCTTCTACAGATCACGGCATCGGCAGTGACTGGTGAAGAAGTAACAATTTCCACTGCTGGCAGGGAAGAGAGAAAATCGCCGCCGCCGCTGGTGCCGGGAAGCAAGGAAGCCTAAGAAAGTGCCAGTTCCCAGCCAGAGTCCGAGTTCTAGACATTAACAGGAAAACATCTAAACCGATACTGCTGAGCTCTACGGTGAGCTCTCCCCACGCGTCTCACACGAGAACAGGGTCAGGGGTTCATGAGACAGTGTCAGCAGCAGCTCCGGCTAGAATTAGCAGTTTTATTTTATTGCAGTTCACGGGAGAAACCACAGGTAGGGTGCGCCTCCTGGCCCTGCCTTCATTTCCTGGCTGGCTCTGGGCCTCAGTGTCCTAGTTCTTGAAATACTAACAGTGACTGGCACAGGAGCTCCCTGCAGATGGGGATCGCATCCAATGTGCACGCCCGGGAGGGTCAGTGAGTGTTAAAGGTGCCCAGTAGGAGGGCGGAGTCCCAGGGGTCTGACGCAATGCGTGTTTTTAGTGTCCTCCGATCATCCTGAGAGCATTTCTTGTCCCTCACGTAGGCACATCTCCTTTTCGAAGGTGTTCTTTTAGGTACAAGTGTCCTGTTCTCTCTCCCTGAGCATCTCAGAGGGACCCACTGCCCCGCTTCTCTCTGTACACAAGTCCCACACCAAGGCCAGGTGGCCAGACCCAGTGCTACAAAACCATGAGAGATGGGGCCCAAGCAGGACTGGGAAAGGACAGAAGGGAGGCCACGGCCAACAGTTCAGAGGACAGAGCGCGGCCCTTCCCCTCAGGAGGTGCACCGCGGTGTGCGTGCTGGCCTCAGGGAGGGTGACTGGAGAGATGCATGAGTACCTTGGGGAGCCCCCGACAGCTCAGTGTCACCCAGAGGGGCAGGTATCCTCCCGAGGCCGGGTGATTAATGTGTGCCCCCAGGAACAGGGTAGTCTAGAATGAAAGCTGTGCAGGCTGGAAGCTGCTACACTGGTTCAACGCATCTGCTTCAAATTAAAAGGCTGTGTGGTCAGTGGCCTGGAGACCAGTTTCCTGAGCGACTCTCTCCTCACCACCCCAGGGTCAGGCCTTTTGAAATGACAGGTCCAAGACGCCACGGTCTCTGCACCTGGAAAGCCCAGCTTGCTTTAGAAGCTACCGCTGCCTGTGTCTCCCTGCCCACGCCCCCATCTGTGGCTGGGCACTCGAAGTCCTGCCTTCTTCCCTGGACCTGCTCTCCCAGGCCAGCGCCGAGTCCAGCGGCCTCTGAGACTGCACTCCGCGGCCAGCGTGGGCCTGGGGGGCGGCCCGCCCTCAGGGACTGAGCCTGCCTACCCTGGGGCCTCAGTTTTCTGACTTATATATTAATTCTTTCCTGAGAGAGGGTTTAATGAAGTGTCATTGTTAAAAAAAAAAATCACCCCAAAAAAGGATGTATTAGAAATAGGTGTGTGTTTTTAACTATGTACAGATAGATACCAGGATAATTTCAACATAATTTATTTAGAATGTGGGGTGGGTGAGGTTTACTACTATGTTAACACCTGTAGCAAGAGCAACTTTTTACTAAACGGTCCATGTGGGCGTGCACGGGGCCCAACACTTCCTCTTCGCGCTCACAATGACCTTGGAAACACACCACCCCATTCAGAGCTGAGTAAACGAATCTCTAAAAGATCACGAAACGGTCTGACATCACGCAGCCTGTAAGCAGCACCTCGGTAATTCGTCCCAGGACTGTGGGACCTGAAGGACAATGCTCTGAGCTGCTCCGCAGTTTCGTTGACAAGTGGCAGCAAGAAGATGAGCCATCTGCAGGAGAGGCCGGGCGTCGCAAGCACATCGGACCCTCGTCCCTGCAGGCACGGAGCAGTATCTGACTGCCCAGTACTTGGACGGGGGGCCTTTGTGTGTCCGATCTGAGCCCTCTGAATGGAAAGACCCTTCTTCTATCTCCACTGAAAGGAATAAAAATGCTCGGCCCGGAGGGACATCTTACCTGTGCTGCTGTCCCCGCTCTCCATAGATGGTTTACCATTTTCTGACGGATTGTTCATTCTCGAGTCTGCAACAAATCAGAGATGAATAAAGTTTTTAAAAATTGGGGATGCAGTGAGGGGGTGCAAATCTGTGGCAGAGGAAAGGGCTGAGAATACTGACTGATGTTACTGGCCCGCAGTTCAAGGGGACAGAGTCCACGCTAAAGCACTGGAGATTCAATTCAAGATTCCATCAACCCTGAGGTGGTCCACTCATAGGTAGTCTAATTTATTTTAAGATTCACCCAAGAAAGGCAGCAGAAATCTAACCTAAAAAGTTTATAACAGCGTCTGATGCATAAAAGGAATAAGTGCTTTATAATATAAACGCAGAATATGTTAAAGAAACAAAGCGCCTCACAAAGTAAATTATATTACCAAATAAAGTTCTTTTCCCACAAGCAGAGATGTTTGTTAATTATGACCAAAACAATCGACTGGTCATCTTGACAACAGACTGGACAGTATACTCAACAGAACAATACAAAGTATAGCTAAGAAAAATACCTCCATATTTATTCCCGCCCCCCAACAAACCAAGCATGTGACTGTCAAAGTGATATGTCAAGTTCACACCTCAGCCATAAACCGGTGTGCGTGTAGCACAAAGCCTAACAGACACATCTAATACTGTCAAGGCCAAACGACAGCCACACGGGGCCACACCCTCTCACAATGCTACTGCCTTGCCATCCCAAATGAACCTGCTGTCGGGGCTCACGTCTTTTAGTGTAATCACAGTAAGAAGTTTCCATCGAGCAACATCAGGTGTCGCAAAAGACACGCGACAAACGAGACAAGAGCAAGTCTGCTGTTCTACTTCTTCAAAAGGGTGAAAACGAAGTGCACATTACAGTGTACCCTAGTCCACTTCTCCTGCAAACTCAAATTTAGCATATTTATAAATTGAGTAAGTTTACTCTCAAGTAAGTTCTGCCATTTTCCCACCAGGTTAAGAACCATTTAACTACTGGTAGAGAATAAATACTGTAACTATATTATATTTGATTTTTTGACCAAAGAGCACATTTTGTCATCTGCCTAAATGATTAAACAGGAAATCAAACAATCACTAAAGTGCCAACAACGCAGTCACGGTGGCACCGAGCTTCAGAGAGACCCTCCGGCGGTGCACCCAGCCCGCCCGCGGCCTGCGCCCCACGGCTCCGGCACACGTTGTTAGACCGGTGCCTGTCTTAGGTGCTTACGTGGCTCTGTCATAGTTTGGATTGTTCTTCAGAAGTTCAAAGGTTTTGGATTCTTATGTCTTTGGTCATAAATGAGGGTTGCTCTACAACTTCCTTCCCCACACTGTCCAGAAAAATGTAAATACCCTCTGAGCACACTAAGGTTTGAAAGAAACAGGTGTACAACTTAGTGAAAATCAGCTTTCTGAATGACTTAACCAAAATCTTATGGAAGTCAACGAAGATTCACGACAAACGTAACGGAATACACCATTAATAAGCACACACACTGTGCAACCCTCCCTTTAGACCGTATTTGAAAAGAGTGGGGAAAATAATGACCCAGTTAACGCTGATTTACAAAGATGATGATTTTCTACAAATCATAAAACCAAGTGGGCATAATTCTTAGGAAGTCATGAGCCTGACCTCGTACAAATCACACCCTAATTTCACATCCATAAAGGAACGGTTATGTCGCAGGTGTTCTATACGAATCTTCTAAGGGGTTTCTATTGAACTGTCAAGAGCTTCAAAGACATTTAACAAAATTACTTCATGCACAAAATAAATAAAAATTCTGATTAACTGTACAACTTTGGGAAGGCTGTTTAAACATTTACAACACATCAACTAAAAATAATAAATACAATTTCTAATTACAAAATATAATACTACAATATTTCAAAAAGGTATTTTCCTTTCCTTCCTTGAGTTCCCGATTTAGTAAATGTGAGAGCAAACACACACAGATGTTCTCTGGGCACCGCGAGCTGACTGTGTGACGAGTCTGACGCGCATTCTGCAAGGTGCTCTTGCTCTGAATTCCTGACGTCGGTGTGCTGGTTCATTCAGTCACCACTGAACAGTTCTGGCATTTTCCCACCGGGTTAAGAACTGTGCAGACTTTACTACTACCAGGGTTTAGGCCATGCCTTTTACCTAAGAATGCAAACATTTTCAGAATTATCATTTTATTCTAGCCTTGGCAACTGTAAAGGCGATGGGGGCAGCCTCAATTTTTCAAATGGGAAAAATGATATACGGGAAAAAAATCTTTTGCAAAGGTTTGAAAGAGAGCAAAGTCCTGGAGGTCACAACATCTGTCTGACCCTCCAGGTGACCAGAGTAACCAAAGAGGGTTCCCGCCACTTTGCAAACAAACGGGCAGACCTCAACACAAAATACGGCTACCATGAGCCATCCTATGTCTAAAATCCAAAGCGGTTTAATCTAATTTAAATCTTAGTTACCAAACACAGTTTACATATTCAAGCCAGACAGCCCTCGCCCCAACAGGCCTGTTGTTCTACAGGGAAAACTCTTGAAAACAGACTTTCCGGGACTTAAAATTGCTTTTCTGAAGAAGTTAATTTTTGAAAATGGAAAAGGATAGTATCAATCAAGGTTCGGAAAGTCCTGTCCCTAGGATCTGGAGCTCGACCCTCCGCCCAGTGGCGCTAACTGGGGCGGCCACCCTGGCTGAGTCAGCACTCCCAGGGCCATCCTGCACCGGTTCTGTGTACTCACCAAGTACTGCTGGTTTTATATAGACCTTTGAGCCAAGTATGCAAAACATCGTCATTAATATACATACTATTTAGATACACTTTAGACCTTGTTTCATATCTAGAGTGTTTTTCAGAACTATATGAAATGCTCTCAATAGAAATTTCCAAAAACACACAAAAAAAGCAAAAATGTCCTCCAGTCAGGCTGAATTCTAAATCCCCACTATTTACTGAAAATATCCTCTGAAGCAGAAGAGCGAGTGGTAGGGAGGGACCTACCACAAGTGTAGTCCTCTGTGCTCTGCAAACGCTTCCCACTCCCACCTCGTCCACCTCTCCTGCTCACCCAGCAGCTGCACGTGCGACCAAGCATTTCTGCAGAGTCAACCGGGGGGTCGCGATTTCCATATTAAAGCTCGTAAGTAAGAACTGTGCTGGTACCCACCTAGAGCAAAGCCACTGCAGTCCAGCATTGCTGTGAAATCTTCTAGGTTCCCACAGTCCAGGGCAAGGAAGAAACAGGTAGCGGTTTGGGTGGGGTCAGAAGGTACCACTATTTCTAACAAATCTAACAGGACAAGGGTAGGAGGTGGAAAGTTGATGGGGCAAACTACTACTTCAGTTACACCACAGCCATCTTCAACGGAATAAGGGAACTTCAGTTGCTCAGAGGAGTTTTAGTCTCTCCTACCAGCTAGGACTGACATTGTCAAGGCAACTGAAGCATGAAAAGTTCCCCTTTTTGTAATAAAATAG
Organism: Mormoops blainvillei; assembly: GCA_004026545.1. Taxonomy (NCBI): domain Eukaryota; kingdom Metazoa; phylum Chordata; class Mammalia; order Chiroptera; family Mormoopidae; genus Mormoops; species Mormoops blainvillei. Next base: position 80,409 of record PVJD01007531.1, read on the forward strand.
AAACAAAGATTGCAGCTGGCAGTTTCCATAATGAAACTTAATCAGTATGCGCGTGATTAGGGCCTTATGCAAATCTCTCCTCGTTAGCACAGCAGCCAGCACTTTGAAGTCCACGAACAATTCATTTACAGAATACACTGAAAGCACTCCCTGCATAATTTAAATCATTGCATAAATATTTATCAGTCTATTTGCATATTAATTGGCAGTGCATGAAGAGAGAAATTATCTCCTGAGTGCCAGCATAATAATTAGGAGGATAAAATGAGATTTCTGCCAATGGCCTGGCTTCTCGGACCTAACTTGTGATAGTGCGGCAGGGAGAAGGGAGGGCCAGGAGACAGAGTTCTGTTAAAACGCCACTGAAATGACACGTACAAATTAGAGACAACTCTGCAGACTTAAGCACCTTTCATCTTATCCCTGCTGGCAACAATGACTTCAGTAATAAGAGGATTTGCAAAAACCTTTCTACACAACCCAAATAATCCCAAGGAAACAATTAGCAAGGTAGACGCAGGGCAAGGGATGCGGGCAGTGGTCACCCGCTGCTGGGGATTCTTTCAACTCTGATGGCCCCGCAGGGGAAGGTGCTGCTCACCGCCAGGCCCAGCATAGGTCCAGGGGCAGGGCGCGACCCACGCAGCTGCCAGGGTTGGGAGGGGGCAGTCCCAGGGCACCACTCTGCTATACTACAAGCGGACGGGGTTGACGGACTGCCACAGGGCATGCATGGGGGCCTTCCCCGTCAAACTCTACCTACAGTGCAAGACAGCTGGTCACTCAGTCACCCTCGTCAGAAAGTGGGCCATGTAAACTGCGGAATTACTTAGCATTTCAAGCAAATTCTACTTCACAGGTATGAATATATACGTGTGTGTGTGTGTATAAAGCCCTACTAAACAATACATCTATCCAATTTAAACTGAATTTACAAGGTAAAACATCTATCGCAATATGACAACATTCCATTAGAATCATTATAGGTGGTTCAGGAGATTTAAAAAACCACAGGAGACAGACATTGTTACCTCTTTTAAAAACCAGGACACTGTGCCCCGGCCGGTGTGGCTCAGTTGATTGGAGCATCGTCTTATGCACCAAAAGACTGCAGGTTCGATCCGCAGTCCGGGCACATGCCTAGGCTGTGGGTTTGACCCCTATTGGAGTGTGTACAGAAGGCAACTGATCCATGTTTCTAATATTGATGTCTTCTCTCTCCCCTTCCCCCACTTCCTCCCTCTCTCAATTCAATGAAAGCATCCTTGGGTGAGGATTAAAAAAAAAAAAAAGACACTGAGCCACAGAGGGCTGCAGCACTCCACCCAATGTCACACAAATAGCACAGCGTCAGATTTTACGGCCAGACCTGGCAGACATGACAGCGCTCAGATCTTACACACAACGAACAAGTTGTAGGTTAAGGGACTTGGTGGGCATGGGGGGAGGGGCCTCAAATAAGGCAAGGCTCAAAAAGCCTGTTTCCGTGTGGCGTGTGGCAAGGAGACCACCAACTGGCGACAAGGATTTGTGTTTAAAAGTCAAGTGCGCGCAGCTATACAGATGCAGGCAGCAGACTGAGGTGAGCTCCCAGGGGTGTTACCCTATTAATGACTGCTTTGATTCTGAACCGGTCTTCGAGGACGCCAAGCACATGAGTTTTAAAAATATGTCAGTTTTGCCAATACTAAGGTTGAAATCGAACTCAACATGCATGTGAGAAAATGAAAGACAAGATTTTTATAAAGGATTTTTAAAAGATTTCCTTGCAAGTCAAAAACAGCTAGGAACGGGACCAAGAATCTCTCAACTTCCAGACCGGCACCCTGTCCACGCTGCTCGCTTTTCTGCGGTGTAGTCACAAAGCGCCTACGAGGAGGGGGCGTGTGGAGAGACAGCACTGCCATCCGGGACCCAGGGGACCTCAGCTCCGTCCCCCTTTGAACCTTGACCTCCTCATCTGCACAATGACAGCGACTTTCTCATGAGGTGGTCGCCAGGACAAGTGCGCTCCAGCCTCTCAGGGCAGCTGTGCCGGGGAGACATCAGTGCATGAGACAGACACGGGAGAGCTTCCAAGAGCAGCAACTTTATTCAATCATAATTCATAACACTCTGTATTAAAGCCAGCAAGACTAGAGTATGGGGCAGAATACAAGTCTCAAATGAGGGTTAAGGCCGAATGTATCGGACCACACAGGCTCTGCCTGGTGGTGGGGAAGGCCGACGCAATGACGAGTGTGAGCAGGGCACAGGAGACGCCGATCAGTGTTTCCTTCCCGCCCCGTCTGCCCTCACGCAGTCTCATGTGTGCCGCCTGCACTCACAGAGCCCCTGCGCCTCACCGGCTGCCTTTCCGTGCCGTCTGCAGAAACTCCTCCGAGCTCCTGAAGTCTTGAAGCTGCCGCCAGACGATGCTGCCAGCTGGGGAGTGTGTGCTGACTGGCACCGTGCAGGGCAGGGCCTTAGCAGTGATACCTGTGTCCTCAGGCCCAGGGTCCCACGGGGCGGTGTGCGGGGGCTACGGCTACCTGTGGACTTGTATCCAGAGAAGGACCCCCTCCACTCTACTGTAAAACTTCCCCTCTTCACTCCAGGAGCAGGGAGAGGGGCAGAAGAAGGAAGCAGCACTGACACACAGCTAGCCGAGGTGACAGGAAGCCTCACCCCAGCACAATGGGAAGGGCAAGAAAACACCCTTTCTGCCACCCTCGATCCAGGTGCGCTGCGCATTCTAGAGGGCAGCTTTATTATTTTTATTTATTTATCTATTTATTTATAGAGAGAGGGGAAGGGAAGGAGAAAGAGAGGGAGAGAAATGTCAATGTGTGGTTGGCTCTCATGTACC